>JAXGGA010013417.1:0-35304 GCA_038373865.1 Uloborus plumipes | reverse complement strand
AAGCCTTAAGTGCTAAAATAGTGCTTGAAGTGAGTAAGATAACAATTCAAACATTTGCATCCCTAGTTTGCCACGAAACAATGCAAAAAAATGTTTTACAATGATTAATCTCCTAAATATCGCCGATTTTAACATCATTCAGTATATTTTTCGCAAAATATAGCCAATAGCGCCAAATTGAACCCAAAAAAATTTTTTTTTCGCTAAATTTATTGCCAACTTGGCGATATGTCGCCAAATTGGCGTCAAACACTTGGTGACCAAAAGCTTGGCGAGATATCGCCAAGTGGTCGCGCCAATTCATATCACTTTGGTCTGCATTGAAAGCCCTGATTACCCCATAAAAGGGGTAAATCACCCCCTTGGGGACATTCGAATGCAACCCCAAAGATAGGTGCACAAAAATAAGCCAAAAGAAAAAATAAGAAAAATTTTGTTGCTCACAGAAACCAACAGAAATCTTACCAAAGTTTAAAAGAAGAAGAAAGTTTTCTTTCCTAACTTCAAAAACAAAATAATACATTTTCCGAAATGACATACTTTAGAAAGAACGTTGCAATATCGCAATAAGATAGAAGTAAATATACTGAAATAGAATTGAATGCCAAATTGTAAAAAAGTCGCCAAAAAATAATTTTTAATATTGTCTTTCATTATTTATTAAATGCAATTATTGCTGCAAATTACAGTCCAACAATAAATAATCACATTGCAAAAGTATATTTGGAGCAATTTTTTCTTTTAAACTCAACTGATCCTAAAAATTTTAAGTATTAGTCATAGAAATTTCGTGCATTATTCTTCACAATGATAATAAAAACAATAAACATCGACAAAGATCAACCAGCAAACGATAAATTAAAAGCTAAATTCGTTCACTCAAGCCATTTGCTGCAATTTATATTGAAATAAATTAATAATGAAGTAAAATATGTTTTGCAGACGATAAATTTAGAATGGTATCCTGTATTTTAAGGAAAGGACTCGATTTCTCATTTGATCGACAGGTGCCATCTTATCACGGTTTTTAATATTTCATTTGACTAATTTTAATAAGGCTTGGAGTTTGGATTGTTACAAAAACAAATACATTTTTAAAATTATTAAGGGAAAAAGAACGAAATAAAAACGTAACCATGGTAACAACATGAAAAGTTGATTTCCGTTGATAAAATAATTCATTTCATCTCTATTTTCAAACAAATTTTATTCGCGAGCAAAGCCATTTTAGAATCGTTTGGCTTGCTTTACTGAAGGTAAGCCTTGAATTTCGGGATTCTAAAAACAATTGTTACAGCTCTCCTGATGATCGTAGAAACTTCGAAAAAACGTCATTTTGTGCAGAAAATTTCAAGCTTTCGAATGACATAAGACTTGAAAATGTGTATGGAATATTTCTTCCCTATTTTATCGAATTTCCTCTAAGAATTCGAATAGAAAAAGAACGAAATGGAATGTTCGAAAAATCGCTTCGAGGTGCAAAACTACATGCTACAAACTAATTTTGTGCCAAGTGGCATGAAAATCGACCGAACGGTTTTGGCGCTACGCGCGTAACAGACAGACAGACAGACAGAAAGAAAGAAAGAAAGACAGACAGAACCACCTTCAGCTTTATTATTAGTAGAGATTATCCTCAGTAGCTGTAGTAATGAGTAAACATCAGTTTTTCGTAATTAATAACACTATTAAGAAGAAAAAAAAACACAAAAACCTTCAGCACTGCAAAGGACATTTTTTAGGAAGTATTACAAAGAATTTTTTTTGTAATAAATATTTTCAAGGAGAGTACATACACATACAGTGCGTTTCGAAATGATAGGTCCACTAGCAAAAACGAAAGTTACGCTGGTAAAAAAGGTTGTATTGTGTACAAAGTAATATTTTATAAACTACATTACTTCATTCAATGTAAAATAGCTCATAAATAATTAAAAAATAATAGGAATAATGAGGGAAACTAAAATTAGATGAAACAGCTGTTTCAAAAAGATAGGTCCACTGAACCAAACAGCAAATAAACGTTGAATTAATAAGAAAATTTTTCGATTTTTTTTTCTGAATAAGCTCATAAATCCTATTTGGCATAGTTTCTACAAGTTTTCGCAACAATTTGTCCCGATTTTTGACCATTCGGAGGAAATAGCCATTTTTAAGTCTGCAGTACTGTTGTACTGCCTTCCGCCTGCATACACCGCTTTTGCGAGTATACCCCACATGTTTTCTACTGGATTCAGGTCGTGACTGTAAAGTTGCTAATCGATATATACAACATTATCCAGGAACCATTCAAAAGTAGACTTTGCAGAGTGCAGAGGAGCATTATCCGGTTGGAACATGAAGAATGGGCCCCCAATGGGTTCTGATTGTGGAAGAAAATATTGTTCAGACAGCTTGTTATAGCCAGCAGCATTCAAACCATCGTCTACAAATGCTATATCAGTTTTTCCTGTCCCTCTGAATCGAGCACACAGCATAACGGAACCACCATCAGTTTACCTCTTCGAGAATGTCTGTCTATCGTTACGCAGATCGTGCCAGTAATAATGCCAACCATCTGGACCATCCAAGTTGAATTCCTCTTCATCACTGAATATCACACGATGCCTATCTTGTTTCCAGGACATCACTTCCTGCGTGAATTTCAATCTCTTCTCTTTGGGCTTTTTAGTCAATTTCGGAGCCGCTTTCCTTTTCCCGTAAACTAAATTGCCGAACTTCTTTACCGCTCTGTGGACTGTAGATTTTGATATTGAAGGGTTTAGTTGTTTGGCCAAAGTGGATATGATCAATATTTCCAGATTTTAGGTCCCTTACGATAGTGCTTCGTTGTCCGGGTGTCACTTTTGATGGGCGGCCAGATGATTTTTTACTGCTATAAGCATTTCTAAATAGCAAAAAATTGTTTGCAACACTTTATGATCTGTTTAATAGCTTACCCATTTCTCTATTTGATTTTCCAGACTGTTTAAATGCAGCAATTTTTTGCTGCTCAATCAGCGAAAGACTGCAACGACAACCCGTTTTGTTTGACTACAAAGTGCTGTTCAAATCGGTCTAAATACCTTCACAGCAGCAAGCATAATCCCGCAGTAAGACTAAGCATAGATACTTATGCAGATTTTTGGAAATAAACGTGGTTGGGGCAAAATTTCGGAAGGCGGACCTATCTTTTTGAAACGGTCTGAAAATGAAAATTTGCATCTAATAAGAAGAAATGATTTATTTTTAAGAAATTTCATCAAACATAGTTTTAACAATTACAGATATATAATCACAATAAAAAAAGTGATTCTTATTCTCAATTAAGAGTCGAAATATTGAAAAATAAGGGTGGACCTATCATTTCGAAACGCACTGTACTCTACATAAGTAACATAAGTAACACTATCAATGTTACTTAAAAAACCATACTGTTGCCAGAAAACTTTGTGGAATTCCAGTTTCCTAGCGCTTTTCTAAGCTGCAAAAAAAGAATAAGTAGTAATATTTGAAAATCAAAAGGAAACTGATATTCCGTATCTTTTTCGAGTACCAATATATATTTTTTCTTTAGTTACCATGGGAATGTTACTTAGGAAAAGGCTGTACCGTTACTAGAACCTTTAATAAAATCTTCTTTTCCTACAGATTTATCAGTTGTACTGCAGTTGTTTTTTTACAGTGTCGTAGTTACTGCAATTTTTTACAGTAAAATTACAAAAGTTATTCTCATCTTCAGCATTTTTCTTTAAACAGAGCCAAAAACATGCGCAACTCGCCAAATACGGCACCCCTCCAGGCGTATTTTCTTAAAGCTTTTGAATAAGGTGACATTCTGGCTTAAGATCACGTCATTTTAAACGATGATAAATGACGAAGAGATATTGACTTGTTCCCCATGCGAGCCAAATAATTATAATGCCTTTGTTATTACTCAAAGAGAAAAAGACATTTTCTTTGGCTCTTCTTCCCATCCTCGCTTTTTTTTACGACTGATGATAAGGGAAATACATCAAGTAATGGGGAGCAAAAATAATATCTGTCAATGTACTTACAAATCTTTAAAATAAACGACGAAGAACTTTTAGACGCTCAGGACTCGACGAAAACACGCTATTTCCGAATATTGTATTTGTTTATATGCGTCGCTTCTTGATTTGAAACGACGTCGGTATTTCAAAGCTGGACAACGGTATCTTTTAAAGCAATTTCTTATGATGAAGCTAGATTCCGATTTGAATTTCTTCTTTGGATGGCTTGCGAGACAATGGTGTAAGTCTTGGCAATGTTCTGTTTGTGTGCATTGCTGTTTTAAGGGAAAGAATGCGGTCATCATGCAAATGTTTTATGATTCAGTCTGTAAATTTGAATAGCTCGTGATGTGTTTCAAAGATAAAATACTAAGGGTGTTGCAATAGCTCACATTTTATATTTCCTTATGTGTAGCTCGTGATGATTTGAAGCTACATCATTATTTTAAAAGTCGACAACGGTATTTTTCTAAAGTACATTTTACATTTTTACCATCAAGTTTATGTCCTGGTTTGAATTTTTCTTTGACTATTCATAAGAGAATGGTGTACGTCTTCATATTATTTTGCTCCACTAAATGCAGTTTCTTAAAAAAAGTTATTCACTGTTTATATAAATGGTTTATGTCCCATTAAAAAAATTAGGCATGTCTTTCGGTGATAAACTGATACGCGTAGTGTAGTGTTCAATTATTAACTATTTAAAACGAAGTTGATAATTTAAATCTTTATGGCGGCATATTTTAAAGCAGTTAATAATGATTGGAGTGTATTCCGATTCGAACTCTTCTTGGAAGTCGTAAAACCATCATCAAATATACTTTTCCAAGACTTATATTAGATGCTTTATGACGTGTCCTTTAAATTAAAAGGAGGATGATACCACAAATTATGAACCAAAAGGAATAAAATGATTTTAGATAAATGTCACTTTTGTTTATAAGATGTCCTGATGAAATAATATAAAAAAAGTTTTATAGTTTAATTTAAGCACTATTAACCCTTAACTTGATTACTGGGGTGTGTTACTAACTAGGTATTTTTTTTCCTAGCCAAACAATTGGTAATTGAGCGTATATAGCAGAATAAGTTAGCGTTGAATGAAATTGATTATTTCGAGATTTGGGTTGTAATAAACAGCACATCGTTAAAAAGATTATATTTTTCATCTTGTACTTTTTTTTCTCATCAGTTTGCAGTCTATTTAACTAATACTATCTAGCAGTATTTTATTTATATCCTTAATCATTTAGTTGATTTCAGTCAAACAAGTAGTTGCTCTAAGGATCAAAGTAAAAAATTATACAAGTCATTTTTAAAACTAGGTATTGACATAGTTTTGAGAGTAGCTTGGTCATTTTCAATTCTTGTTAGTACAGTGAAACCTGTGTATAACGATACTCAAGGGACCGAGAAAAAATATCGTTATAGACAGATTATCCTTATAGACAGTTTGAGCAAGAGTAAATGGGAAGTTGGCTGGGACCAAACCAAAATATCGTAATAGGCAGGTTTATCGTTATGTACAGTATCGTTATACACAGGTTTCACTGTATAAAGTGGTTAAGCTTTTGTAATTTACATCTCTAATATTAATTCAGATCTGCTTTTCAGTACTTATCAAATTAATGCTAGGCAAGCTTCAATTTTGAATGCTTAGTACAATTTATTAAGTGCACGTGGAGCAAACTGAAATAATTTTTTCATTTGTTTATTAAAGCGCTTGCTTATTCATTGACTAATTAACTCATTTACGTTCCTTCTTTTATTAATTAACTTATTTTCCGTTTCATTCATTATTTCATTTACTCATTGTTTTTTTTCATACTGATTATCTTATTTATTTGTTTATTGCTCAATCATTTATTCGTTTATCCATTCATTTATTTATTTACTCCTTCATTGTTTGAAAATTATTTTTAATAATTAAATAGTAGATATTTATTTTGCACTTTGCCCACAATACAAAAAAGTAAAAAAAAATCTACCCTTTTTTTTGATTGAAAGTTTGAACTTACTGCCAAAAATGAAAAAAAAAAAAAAAAAAAAAAAAAAAAAACCCTCCAAACAAATTTTATTTTTTTTCATGTTGAAAATAGTAAGTTCTTTTAACTATTTCACTTTGCCCCACGTTCCCCTACTAATAAACAAACATACTTTCTACCATACGGTGGAAAAAGTTATTTATAACCAAGCTCTGCCATCTATAACGAGCTATTCCCAAAATAAAAAAAATATATATACAATGTCTCATGCATAAACCTTAAGTCTAATTTCAGCATTTCCAAGGCAACTATGAACAACGAAGATTTGACAGAATTAAATGAGAGAAAAGTTTGAATACAAAGATGCTTTTTTCGCATCATACAAAATGCAATCTAAACAAAAGAGACTTACTCAGGAACCTTGTGCTGCATTTTCCACACTTCCTTCGTTTGCTACCAATGAGATAAAACATTCAGTTTCCTCGAAATGCACTGACATGTATTAAAGGTTCGGTTCAGAATGTTTGACGAGCAGCAAGAATTCATATTCGCCAATAACAAGATCAGTTTAGCACAAAGAAAACATTTCGCAAACACAAAGTTTTTCGCCTCTTCCAGTAACTGGATTCTATACATTTACGGATTTTAGGCTCCGTGCTTTAAAAGTTTTCTATTGGAAACCATTTTATCTCAGAAGAGGCGGAATGAATTCTGAGGGGTATTTCGATCGTTAGTTCTAAAGTTCTGGAAGTGAGTGATTTTTTTTCTTCAGGCGATTTTCTAGGTTTTAAACTTCAGGCGAATTGTTCGTTTTAAAGATTATATATTTACGTTAAAGACTTATTTTTGTAAAGCTATGGGGCCTAAGTATTGATTTTGACTTAACTTAACATGGAAAGCTGTGCTATTGTGAAGCTTACGGGCAATATTTACCTAAAATGTTACAATGCTATCAGAACAACAAACTAAATATTCATAAATGGTTCAATATCTCGAGCTCATTTATTCATCAGCTGTTATGCTGTTTTTGGCACTTATCTTTCAATAGGTATTAAGCAAATTTTAAGCACAGTAAAGTCTTATAATCCGGACCTGATTAAACCGGACTCCGTTTAATTCGGACAGCCATTTTAGATGAACACACTGGTTTAATAAAAGGCGTGTCAGAGCAATTACGTATGTCTGTAATTTGAATTCAGTCTCTTGAATTCAAAATGCAATTTTTACTGTAAGCAGTAGTTTAAGTACCTTATCTCAATTTATAGGTCATTTTGTGTGATCAAACTTTCATTAATTTGGATGAAAATAGGCACCGACAGCTCCAGTTAGGCAAGGATAATGGCAATAATAATAATAAGGATTCCATTACGCCTAATGTACCTATTTTTAGGGGTGCGTTTTTCAAGACTGGAAATTGGGAGCTTTTCGCACCAGGAAATTTATGGAAGGCATCGATATCTTGGAGATTTCGACAATGTTGAGTGGAGAGCGGACAATTTAGCAGGTTAAATAGCTTTTAGTTGTAGTTATGCCATTTGATACGATGCAAGGAAATACAGTTTCAATGTTGTGGATGAAATAAAAAATATTTACGAAGACACACTATTTTATTAGATGCCATGGTTGGTGAATTTTTGTTTGGTCCAGAAAACGTACTTCAGATTACTTACGCTGTCTGTTTTCCCCCAAAAGTAGACATTAATTTTCCTAAATGATAGTTTCAAGCTAATAATTATCAAATTCATGCTATATTTACAGTAATGAAAACCTTTTTTTACATTTCACAGAAAAACCTTATTGTTGAATAATGATGCTGTTTCTTTCTTTCTTTTTTTTTTTTTTTTGTAGAAAAATCGTGAATAAAATGTATCGATTGAAAGCATCGCATTCATACCATCACACTTCTACTTTTATTCAAATTTAATTTTTAATAGCAGATAATTATGTAACCAAAATGTCGAATTATCCAAGCTTGTTTGAATTGAATGACAAATTAATCAAATGTTATCAAACTGTTGTAGTTTGCATATTTAATAGACCATATAGGTACAAACCAAATTCCACGAAATCAATTTTTACATGTTTTCCTACATTACCCATTTAAAAATGTTCATACTCTACCTCAAAGGTTATATGAACCTTAAAGGCTTAAAGAAAATATACTCCCTTTTGAGCGCTTGTATATTTGAAGTAAGTGTGAAGAGTGGATTTTAGATAACTCAAATGCGGATTGTCTTGTGAAAGATCGTCAAGTGTAAGCTCTGCAAAAAAAGGGAAGAAGTGGAAGATAAAAATTTTAATTTATGCATTAAACCTGATTTGTCAGTAATAAAATTTCTGCATTCACCATGGTGTGAACATTTAACTAGAAATTCAGAAATCTTTCTAACAGCCCTTCTAGCAAACCAGGAACTTTTTATTTTCAATTTCACTCAAAATTAAACCCAATCACGGCCAGACTTAGATTCCTTTTCACCCCAAGTGTGGGGATTAGGGTTCGATCCTGTGCTCCCGGAGAGCAATCTGCCCGTTCGGTTAAAAGGAGGGGAGGGGTGAGTGCTAAGATAGCCCAAAGGACTTTGGAACTAGTCACCGAAAAGAAAAGAACTTGAATTGACATGGAATCCAATTGAGACGTATTGAGGGAGAAAACAGGCTTCCAACTTCTGTAACTGATACGTCCGTTAAACTTCTACAAAAATAACATATTAGTTTTGAACGAAAAGGTTTTTTTTGTACCTTCTATTCATTGGTGGTGGTGAATGGATATTTTCGAAAGTTTTCTGATCATCAATGAGTTGGGTGATATCGGAATTCTTTTCTTGTAATGTTTTTAAATTTCTCATTGGGAAAACCAAGGGAAGATTTCTTTTTGCTTTTCAAAAAGTGCTTTGGTTATTGAACTTACGACATTCCGCTTTTTTCTTCGTATAGACTTTTATTCCTGCTCAGTTTAACGAAATTTTTCCAGTGGAGACATTCGGGAGATGAATAAGCTAATTATCTACATTTAAGTTTGACAACTATTCCCTGTGAATAAGAATTTTAATACGCATTTTCAATTTATTTCGGCCCGGGCATATTCTGTTCCTCCGTAAATGAGGGACTTGGGAGATGAAGGGGTCAAGTGATGAAGCAGAAATTGCGAGTAATTAAAGTTCAAAGTTTTATTGTCGCAGTTGTTGCAGCTTTTTTTGTTTTCTGGTTTTGTTGTTAGTGTGCGTATGAAATTAGTCTAATGACATCTACTTTTTGATGTATCAAGTTTTATTTGTTTACCTGTATCCATTGCTTACCATTGTCCAGAGTGTTCATTTTTTAAAATGTAACATAGCCACTTCATCCACCAAGTCCTTCAATTAGCATAGGACGTTCTATTTTTAAATTTGAAAATTCGTATTAAAATTCTTATTCACAGGGAATAGTTGTAAATTTATTTCGGCACAGGTATCTTCTGTTCCCCCATAAATACGCCCTTTTTACTGTATTTCTCTGCACATAATAGGAGCAATGAAGTTTTATTGATAAAGCAGCAATTTTTATTGTGAACGAGTTCATTTCTCTAAGGTCTTCAACCCAAATATGTGTTCTGACATTTATTTAAAAGAGATAAAAATTCTGTATCGATCGAATAGTAAAGTTTTACATTAAGATATAAAATATTGCAACAAAACGTTTTACAAGTAAATTTCCCTAGTTAGGTGCAATAATTTTCTTCCTTAACTTTTTTTCTTAAATCTTGTATTAGAAAATGTTGCGGAATTTTTTTTTCAAGTTCGGTCTCAAAATTTTGATGCGTACATATTTGCATTCCCTGCTTGATTCTTTCTTTCTACGTCCTTTCTGCACTGTTTGTTCTTTCTTTCTGTGTTGAAAAGATCTCCACAATTTTTTTCCTAAGAGTCATTTTATTACTTTCATTATTTGTCTATTCATATTATTACTAGCTGCGTGGCCCGGCGTTGCACGGGCTGTAATGTAGTGAAGGCAGTTTGAGAAAACTACTCGCCACCAAGGTGGCTCGCCTTTAAAGTAATGAGGAAAGTTTAAACAGTTTACTCGCCGTCAAGGCGGCTCGCCTTTACAGTAGCGAGGAAAGTTTCAATAAACTACTCGCCGCCAAGGCGGCTCGCCTTTAAAGTACCAAGGAAAAGTTTAATAAACTACTCCCCGATAAAGCGGCTCGCTAAAAAGCTTTCCTGCATCAAAGAATCAATCGAATTATTTGCACATGCTTCCTCAAAAATAAAGACGATGTTAAGTAGCGCATGCTTAGCACTCTCCCTAAATAACAAATAAACTTCCTTTCCAAAAACAATTATTTCCAAACAGCTTTCTTCCTGTGAAATTAATTGCAAAATTCTAAGCGAAAAAGTTCTTTTAATATTTGGATCACAGCCAAAAAAAGCCCCTTCTAAAAACAGCAATTGCAATTTTATTTAAAAACACATTTTCAAAATGGTACCAGAGAAAAAATATGTCATTAATAATTAGAATAAAAACAATTGTTAGAACTTTGTTATAACACGTATTCAAAATGACAATGGAAAAAAATAACACTCTTTCATTTTAAAAAGTTCAATTTAATTAACGCTTTAATTTAAAATCGCAACGGAAAGAAATAAATATCTTGGAATTTTAAATAGTTCAATAATTTAATTAACGTTTTAATTCAAAATGGCAACGGTAGGAAATAAATATCTTGGAATTTTAAGCAGTTCAATAATTTAATTAACGATTTTATTCAAAATGGCAACGGTAAGAAACAAATGTCTTGGAAGTTTAATCATTTATTAGGCTTAATCGCTTTAAACTTGACTACTTATTAATTGATATCTTCGCTAATTAAAATCGTATAATTATATAAATTGAAACTAATGAAGCCTGAAAAATTACCTATCTATCGGTACCTGGTTCGACTTTCAGTTCATTGGCGTTCAGGAGAAAGACGCGTGACATAGATAGATAGTTAGAAAGAAAGATAGAAAGAAAGAAAGAAAGATAGATACTCGGTTTTTAATATAAGTAGATTATTATTAGGGACATTCCATGGTAACTTACGTTACATTTTTGACCAATTTTTTGGCATTTAGCAGCTCTGTGCAAACAAATAATGTAATATAAACCTTGTACAAAAGTGAATTATGAAAATAGTAATCAAAAGCGAAATTAAAATGCAAAAATCTTTGATGCGTTTAAATTTTACAAAATTTAGTAATCAAAAATAAAACAGTAACTTACGTTACACAAAGAGAGAATTTTGTGTAACGTAAGTTACTGTATTAGTTTTGGCTGCTAAATTTTGTAAAATTTAAATGCATAAAGATTTTTGCATTTTAATTTCCCATTTGATTGCCATTTTCATAAATCACTTTTGTACAAGGTTTATATAACATCATTTGTTTGCACAGAGGTGCTAAATGCCAAAGAATTGGTCAAAATGTAACGTAAGTTACCATGGAATGTCCCATTAGTTAAATAAAAAGTTTTCACGCTTTTCTAAATTATAATAATAATAATAATTATACTAACAATTAACAACATAATTGTTATTGTTAGTTTTATTAACTTATAGTATTAATTTTACTGTTGTTATCGTAATGTTTTTTAATATAATATACACTGCGATGCAAAAGTTTAGACAATGATGAAATTCAGCTGTAAAATTTAGAATTGCGATTGCAGAAATACAAAAGTCTGTAGACATATTTAAAAGCCCTTTTAAAATACTATATTCAAAGCACAAATTTTTGATATGCTTTTAAAATACTTTTTTGAATAAAATTAGAAATTTCCATTGTTGCAAAAGTTTAGACACTATTACGAGTTTCTGGGAATTTCTGTAGGCATATACAAATTTAAAAGCAATGACATCAGAGACCTTTTGTACTTAATGTCTGCCAACGATAACATTTGGTAGTCGTAAGGTAATCGAGATGCCGTGGGCTAAACAACTTCAAGCCGATGA
The DNA here is from genome assembly GCA_038373865.1 of Uloborus plumipes. Classification (NCBI taxonomy): domain Eukaryota; kingdom Metazoa; phylum Arthropoda; class Arachnida; order Araneae; family Uloboridae; genus Uloborus; species Uloborus plumipes. Next base: position 23,338 of record JAXGGA010013417.1, on the reverse strand, counting down.
GATTACTAAGATTTGGCAGTTAAAAGCTAAAGGTAAGCTTGTTCCTGAAATTTCGGCTATTGTTAACAGATCAATTAAATCTATTTATCGAGTTTTATCAAGTGGCTGCATTTATAAAGCAAAACACAGATCTGGGAGGCCACGTGTGACGAATAAATGCGATGATCGTCAAATTCAAAGACTAGCAAGTACCCAAAAAATGTCTGTTAGTGAAGTTCAAAGGTCCTCCGGACTTTTCGTATCAACGGCTACGATTCGTAGACGAATTTTGGAAACAGGAACAATGGTGCATCGCAAAATGAAGAAGAAACCAGCTCTAAAGCCACATCATAAGTCGCAAAGAATGTTGTGGGCTCGAAATTATATGTCATATGGACCAAAATGGCTATCAGTAATATTTAGCGACGAAAAAAGGTGGAATTTGGATGGTCCAGATGGCTGGGCATCTTACTGGCATGACTTGCGGAAAGAACCTAGATGTTTTTTTAGTCGCAGACAAGGTGGTGGCTCGGTGATGATTTGGGTAGCCTTTTGCTTCAATGGACAGGTGTCTTTGACCTTTACCAGTGGTCGCCAAACATCACAGCATTATACTAAGACATTGGAGGATAATCTCTTACCATTTTCTGAGCTTGTAGGCAGCCCTCAGTGGGAATTTCAGTAAGACAATGCTTTGACTCACACTGCAAACAGAACAAAATCCTGGTTCAGTTCACAAAATATAAACGTTCTCGATTGGCCAGCATGCAGCCCTGATCTCAACCCTATAGAGAACCTCTGGGGCATCATGTGTCGCAAAGTTTACAGAAATGGTAGACAATACACAAGTGTACAGGAACTTAAGAGATCTATTGAGGAAGTATGGTACGAAATTGAATCACAGACCATGCAAGATTTAGTTTCTTCGATGAAAACTCGTATTTATGAACTAATAAAGAAAAATGGATGCACAAGCAGGTTTTAGAACTGTTGCATTTAAATTTTTTTCGTTATTGTCTAAACTTTTGGGACAATGTTATTTTCTTGTTACCATGTTATAACCTGTAAAATGTACAAGTAAACTTTTCATTGTAATAAATATTATACAGCATACATATTTACATTAGACTAAAGCAGTTAAAAAAAACTAATTAAATATTCTTCGAAATATGCGTGAATTTGCACGTTGTCTAAACTTTTGCATCGCAGTGTATGCATTACTATAAACAAAAAATGTTATTTGAAATTATTTTTGTCAGATATGGCGTCAGTTACAATGTTCTACTGTAAATACCCGAAAGTTATAACTCCGTTTAAAATTGTTAAAATTTGCTCTTGTCTTCCTTTTCTCAGCATTACAACATCTTTTAATTTAATGATAGTAATGATTCATCTCCGCAGCACAATTCCATTTTTCAGTAAATCATTAACTTCGAATTTAAAACGTCCGTTCAAGTAAAAACCTTTCATTTCAATTTCCAGTCTCTCTGAAAATTTCTTTCACTTGTCACAGTAACTTTTAAAATTCTGCTTTAATCCAGCGAACTACAAAGTAATATTACATAAGTTAAATTGATTGAAGTATAGTTATATAAATATATTTAGTAATACATACATTGTCAAGGAAGTTGTATGTATTTTGACTTTCTTATCTACTTCGAAAAATATGTTGCACAAATAAAAGAATCTATGATGATGTAATCAGAAAATGAAATTGAGCGTTTGTGACTTAGCTAATGTAAAAACTGAATTTGATGTTACCTTGTAAATATTTAGCGAATACTAGAAATGATGTTTCTAAACGGAAAACCAGGCTCAATTAGCTGTGGAAAGTCTGCTTGTTTGACTTTGCTTTATGGTTCTTCGTCAAGAAGAAAAAAAAAAAAGAAAGAAAAGCTTCGAAGTTTTTAATTTGTAGTTTGGCAAGTTGAAATTTCAATTTTCCGGGGCCAGAAGAACAAAACTTCTTAACTCGGATAATTTCTAAAACAAGCGGAAAATATTAACTTAGTAGTTTTGGAAAAAAAAAAAGAAAATCATATATCATCATATAAAAGAAAATTATTAATCATATTGAGTATAATAAGATATTTTATTTTATTGAAATAATTACTTGAAGATTCAAGCATAAATAATTGATACTGCTTGAGTATAATAAGATATTTTATTTTATTGAAATAATTACTTGAAGATTCAAGCATAAATAATTGATACTGCTGCGTTAAGATTTGAATTTTTTCCCCCACTGTTTTTGAAAAGTGTACAATATCTTTTTCCCCTCACTTCTCTCTAAACCTTTAATATAACTTCTTAACACAATGTTTTAACGTTCCCCTGCAACCTTTTTCTGTGGTCGTTTTTTTTAAATGTATGATGTATGTATAGTTATGTTTTATTTGAAAAAAAAAAAAAAAAGAACAACGATAGAAACTTATTTGGTTGATAGTTTCTCATACTATTCTGTGTCCATATTCAACTATCTTCATTTAGGCTTATGTACAGATTCAACTGTTTCGTTTAATACAAATTGTCAATTTACCACTTTGTTGGTACAAAATTGAGTTTCGATCGTAGTGTTTTAGGAACAATCTTTAGTATCTCTAAAAATTGTATTCTTAATTTGATCTGTACATATTTTAATCAGTAGCTTCACCACAATCTTTCTCAAGTAAATATCTTTTACAGCAATGAAAAATTTAATTATTGTAAGTACGGAGAATTGTTCATGAAGATTAAAATTTAAAACATATGTTTGTAAAATGATATAAGCGAGTATTCATTGTTTTTAAAAATTTAATTTTTTTACACACCGGATAATTCAAATGTATTTTTGATTTTTAAAGTAGAATATTACGGGCTATATTTTGAAACAATCTAAAATTAATTTCTCAGTGAGTATATTTTCTATTAATAGAAATTAATCGTCAGCGGGGAAGAATCTTTTCACATACTCATTCCGAATTGCTTAACTCTTTGTCAAAACCGTTTGAATAAAAGCAGCCGATTACTCCTTAATCAAACACACTACAGTTTGACTTTGGTTTGCTTTTAACCCTATCCTTGTTCCAGAAGTCTTCAGTGTTTGCATACGCACAGACAAAGGCACAGGTTCTACGGAGCCCGACCAGTTTTATTTACATATATTCCTTTGTGTGAAGCCGCCTCAGCAGGGAAATAATCAAATTGGAAGCTCTTTTCGAGTCTGGATGCTGTATGCAGAGTGCTGCCTTGTTTCTGTCGTCTGGGGGATGGGGATGCAGAGATGTTCCCTCAGGGTTGGATCCGGTGACAGCGTTCAGCGATTTGGATTCGCTGAATGGGAAACTTGGTATCACTTTTCTGGGTTGCTTGGTTGCCGTGAAAGTTTCGGATTTACTCGCAAAGGCTGCCGTTTGAGAATTTACTAGGCATTGGATCTCTTCCCATACACCGTTTTGGGTGCGCGTAAGTCGTTGATCGAAATGTGATTCTGGGAAAATGAAAACACTATTCAAATACAAGCAAAAAATGATGGTGAATGAAAACGTTGTAACATACAGTTACATCTCGATAACTAGAAGCCTCTGAGAAGGATGTCAAAATTTCTTATAACTCGCACTACGAGTACTAATAACTAGAAGCTTTTTGCAGGTTCCTTGGGACTTAGAGTTATCGAGACTCGACTGTATTTTATAAGCATTTTATTCTCTATTGAACATTCCAGGGCCTAAGTTAAGTTCAGTTAACTCTCGATTATTCGTGGTCGGATTATCCACGGATCTTTTACTTTTAGTTTATTTTCTTTACCATGAGGATTTACTGAACACAGAAGAATGCGAGCGCGTTATTGGCCGTTTTTAGCTTATATTTTTTATTCAAAGGTATCATTCTTAGCTATAATTTAAATATATGTTATTTTTAGTTATTGCATAAAGTAGCATCGTTTTTTACGTATTTTTCGGATTATCTGCAGTATTCGCTTATTCACGGTTACTGTGCCATCGTATTCCGTGAATAATTGGGAATTTACTGTACTCAAGGTATTACTTACAAGCCTCTTGATATACCAGTTCCTGATTAAATAGCTCAATTTAAAGCCAGAATAATTTTTGTATGAGAAAATGCACCAAGATAGGTTTTATTTGTTATTGCTTGAATTTGATTTAGTAAGCGAAAAGTAGAGCAAGAAAAATAGATAGATGAAATAATTGCGTTTAGATGCAGAGATGTTTTCTCAGAATTGGATTCGATGACAGCGTTCAGTGATTTGGATTCGTGGAATGGAAAAGTTAGTATCACTTTTTTATGTATCTTGGCTGATGTGAAAGTTTGGTATTCACTCATAAAGGCTGCCATTTGAGCCCAAGTAGCACACTTCGTTTTATAAACGTTGTAAAATGGTTATTAACGTTGTAACAACCGCTGAAAAACGTTAATAAAACGTTTAAACGTTATTTGTGCTACCTGGGAGAATACTTGGCGTTTATCACTTTTGTGGAGTATCGATATCCATATATCTGTTTAGGTGCGTGTGGGTCTTGCATTGAAATTTGCTTGTAGAGAAACGAAAATAGTATTTAAATACAAGCATAGAATAGTGGAGAATGAAAATTTGCTAAAGTTTTTTATAGGCATTTCATCGTCTATTGAACATTCCAGGACATAATTTAAGTGCTCAATTTCTCTACAGGCCTCTTGATGTAAGCTAAGATAAACTATTTGAAAAGTAAATAAGCAAATATGTTTTTAAAAGATACGTAACTATAATTTGAACTCACGTTAAGTACCAACGACCGTGGTTAGCAAGAGATCCCCAACTCAAGATATTTGCACCAGGGGCACAGATATCGGAATATCTTGCTCTCACCACCGACATGGTTTTGTTTTCAAAGAAATATAAATTTCTGTAAATGAAATTCTGCTTTTGGGTTCATCTACTGGTAAGATATACTGTTTGAAATTTAATAAGCAAATGCATTTTTTTAAAGACATGTAACTAAAATTTAATTTAAGCTTACGTTGAGTATCAACAACCACAATTAGCGAAAGAGTTCTCCAAATCAAACGAAATTATTGCACCATGTTATACGATATAGGATTTTCTTGTGCTCACTTTTTTTTTTAAACTTTCTAAAAGCCACGAGGTAGAACTATAAAAGTTCTCCCATTTAATAAAAAAAGGCAACAAATGTCAAAAAATGCTTTTAAGATCAAATTAGTTTTTAATGCTATTATAAATTTCTGAATTTGAAATTATTCTTCTAGGTTCATCCTACAGTTCAGACACCCTTATTCAAAAATAAATATACAAATGCATTTTCAAAAGACAAAGATATATGTTACTATTATTTAAGCTCCTAGTTAGTACGTTTGCACGAATTCCCCAAATCAAGATCTTTGCACCAGGGGCCAAGATATCGGAATATCTTGTCCCCACCACCGACGTGGTTTTGTTTCCAAAAGGAGGACGCTCAGAGGGTTAAAAGCGGCTACCCGGATTGCATGGGAGATTGATCCTCTGGGGAGGACAAATGCCCCCGCCATTCGAAGAGGAGTGCGTTCAGAGTTACATCGCCGATTGATGCGAATTTCGTGTACCCGAATCCCCCTGCGATGCAAGCGGCTCCTATTTACCACCGATCATTCCAAAGTTCTGTCCTCTGCGTTCTACCGGTTTGTGTTTCACTGGAAGCATAAAACGGGAAAAGATCAGTCCCAGTGGGTCTTGGTGGACAGTGCCTGGGGATGGTATCTTTCGGCGAGCTTTGACTTGGTTTGACTTGGATCTGAAAGAAAGAGCAGTTTGATCAGTTTTAGTATTTGTCAAGTTTATGCTATGTCGAAATTTGTGTTTTAAAAGGGGAATAGTTTTCTTGGAAGCTAGGGTAAAAGCACCAGTAGTCGGCCATTTAAGAGATATTTTGTTGATCTTGACTAACCTAGAACTTCCAGCAATCAATGCAGCAACAAAAAAAAGGGTAAAACTTTAGAATGAACCTTTCTGATAGTGAATCAACTACTTGTTTCAGAAATTTAAAACAAAATTATGTTAAAATCCAAGCTGTTGTCAACACTAGTAAATACTCCAGTAGTTGGCCACAGAATCATCTTAGTTGAAAAATAAGCAGAATCGTAATCTTGGATGACGGGCACACCATTCAAAATGAAATGACTCATTACTAATTCAAAAAAAAAGTACCCAAAACTTAACTGCCACTGGTTGATGATTGAGGATAGGTATATGAATGTGTGAATGCGTCATATCTCATTTTGAATTAAAAATGTACTATGTATGAGGAGTTTTATGTTGTTGTGGCCGACTACTGAAGACTGGCCGACTACTGGAGCACTTACCCTATGTTTATTTTATTTAAATATTGTTCTATTAATCTTTTAATGCAGAGGCACATAAAAGAGGGGAGGGGGGATATCTTTTCTTCAAAACTTTTGGTTTTAAGCAAGCCAGGCCTCGTAACGTACTTAATGCATAAATGAAAACATGCATCAGCCCTTGCTTAGGGGCGGTTACTCACTGCTTTATACCCGAGTTCTGCTTTCAAATTTACGAGTTGTACCGTACTAAGTGTGGTCACTCGTTGGTATTCTAATTTCACATTAGCTACCAGTTTTTTTTTTCGCTCTGTGCTCTATAAGAGGATTTTTGCCTCCAACTCGGTTACTTTCCTATTCCATACTGATGAGTGCATAATAAGCACAAAACTGCAGTCCATGGATGGAAATAACTGAGTTGGCGGTGTATTGCAAGTTAACCAATTGTTTGACCCCACCAGAAGAAAAATTCTACCTTGTACTTTAATGCGATAGCGAAAGTTGAAGAGCTTTATTTCTGACAAGTGCCATCTTATCACGATTTTATTATATTTCATTTGACTGATTTTAATAAGGCTTGGAGTTTGGATTGCTACAAAAACAAATACATTTTTAAAATTATTAATGGAAAAAAAACGAAACAAATAAACGAAATAAAAACGCAACCATGGTAACAACATTAAAAGTTGATTTCCGTTGATAAAATAATTCATTTCATTAACCATTTTAGAATCGTTTGGCTTGTTTTACTGAAGATAAGCCTTGAATTCCGGGATTCTAAAAACAATTGTTACAGCTCTCCTGGTGATCGTAGAAACTTCGAAAAAACTTCATTTTGTGCAGAAAATTTCAAGCTTTCGAATGACATAAGACTTGAAAATGTGTATGAAATATTTCTTCCCTATTTTATCGAATTTCCGCTAAGAATTCGAATAGAAAAAGAACAAAATGGAATTTTCGAAAAATCGCTTCGAGGTGCAAAACTACATGCTACAAACTAATTTTGTGTTAAGTGGCATGAAAATCGACCGAACGGTTTTGGTGCTACGCGCGTAACAGACAGAAAGACAGACCCACCTTCAGCTTTATTATTAGTAGAGAAGAGAAGTTATTATTTCGACATTATATTTTAATGTTAATTTTATGGTAAATGATATGAATACTAGCTGCTTCGGACAACGTAAGTTTTTTTTACCCAAAGCTCCTATTATCTGTATAAGCAAATTGCAAAATAATGGTACGAAAGGTTTTACCAGAAATGTTTCACCTAGGTGTTAGTCTGCCGGATATTTTTTCTCGTATATTCCTTTATGTTATTTTGCTATTGCATTTCATTACTTTTGAAGGTCTTCATATACTCTAAAACACAACTCCAAGTTGGTAAGAATACAAATCCAAAGCTACCATATGCATTAGTTTTGAATTTTTCTTTCTATTGTTTTACACCTCTTTAGCTTATCTATAGTTCGCTTTTTGTCAGAATTATTTTTATGAATAATGAAACATTCTGTAATTTATTATGTACAAATTTGTATTAAGTAGAATATTTTCTTCTCCTGTTTATAATTTCTTTCCTTATTGTATGTGTCTCCTTCAACAGAATTACATTTGTTTCTTCATATTTTTTTGTACTGAAAACAGATAAAAATGAATGTAAAAGATACTGCTGTACCTTACATGAAATATTGCTCCTTAATAGTTGAAAAAATAAATATAAAATTAAGAGATGTAGTTCGTTGTTTAAATATGTATTTCATTTAGAAGATTTTCTTTCCCAAAAGTAGGCCACAAATTGAAAAAAAAGAAACGACTAAATTGCCCATAAAATGTACTTTACTGCTTGTTAGAAATGCAACAGCTTTTCATAAGCAAATTTCGTCACGTCCCATTATACGAAAAGATTCCAAGGTTAACCTTGAGAATTAGATAGTTTGCTTTCTGTGAGAAAAATTGGATTTTACGAGACTACAACTTGCATACATATTAAATGAAGTATTTCTGTTTGGTTTAACAAGGATAGGAGCTAGATGATCATTTGATTTAAGCTGTAGTTTTCATTTGTATTTTATTGTTATATTAAATTTTAAACTCTATAGGGTTTAATTTTATTACTTTATCAATCACTAACATTCGAAAGCAGTACTGATTTAAAACACCAGTAGAAATAAGCTCAAAGTAAAAAAAAGCAAGACATGAAACAAAAAGCTTTCGTGGCAACAGAAGAATTAGAACATCTGTAATAAAATGAAGCTAAAAGAAACAATATTATGATGCACAAAGTAGAAAAATATAAAGCTGACACTTGCTGCAAAAAATGAGCATCGTACCCTAAGAAATAGTCGGAATGAAACAAACTAAGGTACAAACGTTTAAATTTGTTATTATATTTTCAATGCAAAGCGAATTTAAAACTTGATGAATTTTCTTTAAAGCAACACATTTGTAATTCAGCTCAGACAAGTTTCCTCATAATTACTCAAAAGTTAACAATAAGGCAACAAAAAATACTGAAGAAACACAGAAATGTTCCTTCGCTCCAAGACTGATGCACCTCTAACAAGAAGTTCTGTCAAGAACTAAACGAGCCTACTTTCCCGTACATCGAAATCGGCATTGTAGCATCTGATCAATATTCTCTTGATTATCTGAAACTGAAAATTATGTCAAACATACCTCTATAGCACTTAAAGCTGATTTCTAAAAGCAAAATATACCCCTCTCATCAGATGAAATAGACACGTAAAAATTAAATAAACGAGTCAATTAAGTTTTGTCGCACCTTTTAAAGAATGTAATTGTTATAGTTTTTCCGTAGAAAAATTCTACAATCGTTTTCAAAAGAAAAAAAATTAACAAATAAAATAAAAGTACAAAGAACTTCAAAACACATTTTATCAAAGAAAGAAAAAAAAAAAACTCGTTCGTTAATAAAATGTCTCGAATTTCACTTTTAATCCGTTGCCAGTTGTTAAATATAAATAAAGAATAAAATGCTCTCGTGAATGAAAAATTTTTGTTAACAAAAAAAAAAAAAAAATCGTCTGCCAAAAAAAAAAAAATCATAATAATAATAAATTAAACAAAACAAATAAATAAACAAAAAATCGTCTGCCCAGTCAGTCATTTTTTTTCTGAGCCTGCATTTCCGCCATGTCTGCGGAGTCGGAGTCGGAATCAGAGTCCTCACAGAAGATTATTCAGAAAAGTAATTTACAATACATTATTTATCAAAACCATTTTCTTGCAAAGTTAGTTTGAAGGAAATCCGCCTTGAAGTTCAGAATCAACATTCAATTTAAATTTCTCCGTAGGCGCTCATGTTAAAATTTTTTCTGAACGGTTCATCATTGAACGAAAATTGTTCAAATTGAAAAGTGAAATATGGGAAGGATCCTCTCCGAGATCTTTCGAACAAAAAAAAAGTTTATTCAATTCCGACGGTTCACTTAAAAGTTATTAGGTGGGGAAAGGTTGTTTGAACGGTTCAATGTTGAACGAAAAAAATGTTCAAATTGAAAATTTAAATACGGTAATGAAGCATCCTTGACGAGATCTTTCGAACAAAAAAAAGTTTGTTTAAATCGGACTGTTCACTCAAAAGTTATTAGGTGTGAGAGCTTTTTTGAACGGTTCAATGTTGAACGAAAAAATTGTTTAAATCAAAAATGTATGTACGGGAATGAAGTATCCCTGAAAAGATCTTTCGAACAAAAAAAAGTTTGTTCAAATCGGACTGTTCATTCAAAAGTTAGCATCGCGGGACAGGTTGTTTGAACGGTTCAAAGTTGAACCAAAAATTGTTCAAATCAAAAAATGAAGTATGGGAATGAGCTGTACTCGCCGAGATCTTTCCAACAAAAAAAAGTTCGTCCAAATCGGAATGTTCATTCAAAAGTTATTAGGAGGGGACAGACAGACCGACAGACCGACCGACCGACAGACACACAAATTCCCCATCTCAATACCCTACTTTCAAATTTTTAATTTTTCGATATTTATTTCATTTTTTTTGTTTCTTTTTGACTTTTTTTTACTTGGCGATATTTTTTTTACTTGGCGATATTTTTTGGACTTGGCGACATTTTTTGGACTTGGCGACATTTTTTAGATGCATTAAGCCAATTTTAATGCTTTTTTCGTTTCTTTTATTTTTAACGGGAAAGTAGGCTAAAAATGAGTGCCTCAAAAGAGAATGAAACCCCTTAAAAGTTCTTAAAAATTTTGCTGTTACAGTCTGTGCCACGACTCTCTCTTCCTAAGGGGAATCTTAAAAAACAAGGGCAAAAGTAGTGATAAAATTACATGAAAAAGTACGCAATGAAAACGTTTCATTTTGCAATTACTTGAACAAATATATTGTAATATCCCATAGAAGTTTGTATGAGCTATAACCAGACATGGCGCGAGAAGTTTTTTTTCAAGTCGCTCAAATTTACGTTGAGATATTTTTAGCTAAATGATATTCCTTCTGGAGGAATGAAATGCAAAAATAAATAAAGGCCACAATAATGATCAATTGTATTATTATTATTTTTAAAGATGATGGATGGGAAAAGAAAAACAGATGTGTAGTGTTTTGATTTTCTTATTTTTCAAAATGCTGGTATAAGTATGTAAAACAAATAAATAAAAACAAATAATGTGTAATATTTTCAAAATTCAAATTGCAATTTCTCTTTTACGACAGAATTTTCAAAATCTGTTTTCAATTTTTATTTCGGGAAATACACTTGTAGCGGCGCTAAAAATATCTTTGTCTGAAACTATTTATTAGTTTTAAATACGTGATGCAATTTAAAACGAAAATTTTCATTGTTATAATGTAGCCAAAGCCACTCATATTTGAAAGGAAAATGTCCCAAAACGGTAATAGAGACATCAGACGGGAAGAAAAAAAAAATAGTGGAGCTAGAGAGAAAAAGTAAACAGTGAAAACCCATCCTCGTGGCACTGAGGGATTCAGAAGAGGAACGAAAATAGTGTAACATCCTATGAAGATTTAATTTCTGGTAAAAAAAACAGATATGAACAAAAAGAAGCATCGTCTTGCTATCTTACGTACATAAGCAAAAGACAGACCTGCTTATTTTTCATTCGCAGGCTGCTCACGCAGAGTGTACGAAAAGAAAAAGAAAAAAAAAATGCAAAAAGGAAAGGCCAGAAGAGGACCTTATGAAGCAAAAAGAGAAACTTGGTACGTGCTTTAAACGAGAGTCTAGGAATTTATTGTAAGCACGTGCGGAGCTTTGTTGTGTCTTGTCTAGCCTAAATCCATTACTGTAATCAGGGATCTTCATGTATACGCCTGGAAACTAGAATAAGGGATTTGCAACCACGCTGCATTTTCTCCTTTTCCTTCACCGCCTCCCAGCTTTACGATATTTAAGAGCTCTGTCTCCCTCTGGTATTTTTTTTTTCTTTCACTTGTGTTACCGTCTGTTTGCCAATATTTGGATTCCGGATTCTGTCACTATACAGCTTTTTTATCCCTTTTTTTTATTGTCACAGGAGTAGAAGGCTATGTTTTTTTTTCTTACTCGTGTTTTCCTGAAAGTTTTTCCTCTCAAGATTATAACTTTTTTTGGGGGTGAAGGAGATGGTAAAACGTTGGGATAGCCTAACGAGATGTTGGTTGACCCAAAGGATTCTTTTAACACTTGGAAAATAATCAGTGAAGAGGTGGTAAAAGAAGCAGAGGACATGATATTGGATTCGCTTTGAGAATAGTTTCGGTATTTTTCCCAGTTCAGTTTCTAAGGAAATGTAAGAGTGTTTTAATGCCTGATATATATCATGATAAATATCAGAAGAGAGTTTTCTTTTATAATGGGAATTAAATACTGTTATGAATGAACTTCGAGCAGCAAAATCTGCTTTTTTACCTGCCTCAATCACACTAAAATAGTTTTATTGCATTTGCTGGTATAAAATCGAAGATAAACTCTCTAAAGTATAGTATTGTTATTAATAAAATAAAGAAAAAAAAAGGTGCACACGAAGAAGGTAAACGACAAATGAATAATATGTTCCGAAAAAATGCGACTCTACCGTTCTGCTTATATTTATCTTATACGCGCATGATGGATATTGAATTGCCATACATGTGCTGTAACCAGGGGCCCTACTCTCATTGTATCGTCAATATAGTCGATACCGAGAATACGGGTTTTTTGTGCCCCGTGACGTCACATCTCGTGAGACACGAATAATCGCTAATCTCAAAGCCACTTCCAATTTAAAGTATCTAGAATCGCGCCGAGAAGTTTACGACAGGTTAAGAAGACGTGAGATGCCTTCCTCGGCAGTGAGAATCTGTTTGTTTATTCCATTTTTTCTCAACGCGGAGTGTGCCATAATGTTTATAAGTTCTGAAAATGTGGTTTAGTATGGTTTTACATTGAGAGTTAAGATTTTTTCTTTATTTTGAGTTTGAATTTGGGAGAGGCATCCATTTATCGGCAGTAATTGTATCTCTGCAACTTTGCCGATTATCTATAATCATCTTATTTTACTGATTAATTGGCCAAAATTTTGCAAATTGAAATTACTTTAACCCTTTAACGCAGAATTTTTATCAACGTTTTCATCATACTTTGTCAATTATTTTGTACTAATTTAAATCAAAATAAGGGGAAAATATTATCCTTAGCATGTTAAGAATTTTCTGGTTATGTAATGTAGCATAGGACATCGATGTTCCTTTCTTCGTAAAAGGTAAAATATTCATGGGAAATCAGTGTTTCGTTCTCTGGGACACCGGTGTCTCATTTCTGCTTCAAAGGGTTAAGGTATGCCCAAAACTTGAATTTATATATCTACTTAATCAGGGTGTCGATCTAACCCGGGGGGGGGGTGCATTTCCTTTAATAAAATGAGCTCTTTACTCAAATTCTATTTTTTATCAGGGGAGGTGGGGGGGGGGGGGGAGTTTTTTATCGTATCGTTTTTTCGTTTAATTTTTCCTCACAGTATAATTGAATCATCGTTTTTTCAAGTCTTAAAATGATAGCAAAAGCATAAAACGTGAATTTGTTTCTTTCAGTTCTCAAACATAAAGTGTTTTAAATGCATTTTGGAAAAAAGATCCGCACACATGTGATTTAGGATCTCCATTTCTCTCTTATGCATTGCCCCAAAAATAGGGACTTGTACTTAATATTTAGAGGGTGAATATATATCTCTTATTGCGAAAAATCCAAAATATCGCGAAAAGCAAACTTGAGTCTATCAAAATCATTCAAAAAGCGCAGCACATGCAGTATTTTTTACCCCTCTCAAACAACAAATGTTTTAAATACACGTTTTGAAAGAGTGATACCTAGACACAGGGTACGACTTTGTAGGACAAAGAGCGCGAGCTTTATGTGCTGCCCCCCCCCCCCAAATAAAAACAATATAATGAAGTAGTAAAATATTTTGGATTTCAAGTTTTCTAAAGAATATTTTAAAATTTATTTTTTATCTTGTCATAGTGCGATATGAAATTTCTCCATTTTAAAAACTTTAGATGGATTTAAGGCCCCCGCCCCCCAGACGTTGGTGGCCTGGGCCTGTGCCCCATATACCTATGCCTTAATTTTGTCCTGCCCAGACATGTGATTTTTCTTTACTTAGTATTAAAAGACTGAAAATACAACTATTATTGCGAAAACAAAAATGAGTAACGCAAAAAGGGGACTTTTACTTAAAGCCTGAATTTTGAACTATTATTGCGGTAAAGTCAAAATATCGCTGAAAACAAAGTCATGAAGTTAAATGATTTAATTTAACAAATATTTTTAAATAATAGTAGTATTTTTTAAAAGTATTTACAAATTTTTTCATATTTAGTCGAAGCATTTGATACATTGAAATGAGTTCGTAATGTATTTCGACACTTTACTTCGCCCACGCTTGTTTGCTCGTATGTGTTGAAAAGGTGTACTAATTGCGATTTAAAATTCTAATATTTTTAAATTCCTGAAACACAACATCTTAATCTGCACGAATGTTTTTAATATTTGACTCTCGAATCTTTTTGCCATCTATTTCGAAGGCTAAGCTAAACCAGAAAGTTAAAGCAAAATGCACGCGCGAAAGTTGATGTAACGCGAGTGAGAAATACTGTCATTTGATTGGTTAATCGTTTTTCCTTCTCGAAACGCGGTAGAAGGGGAGAAAATTCTCGCTTGGGCACATTAGGGCTTTCAGAGTAGCACAAAATTTGATAAGCGACTACTTTTTCGGCTATTCTTGCTTGTCGTGAGGGAGTAATAGACGTCACTGGAAGTTCCAGGAAGTTTCAGAGTAGGGCCCCAGGGACGTCATTTCAAGTTTTTCCAGGGGGGGGGGGCAAAGGGTCCAAACACAATGCAATTTCATCGGAAAACATTCAAAACCACGTCCACTTATGTGTCAAAGACAGGGGGGGGGGCAATTGACCCCCCCTGCCCCCCCCTTAAATGACCGTCCTGGCTGTAACTCCTCGGAAAATTTGACTATAGGCTCCATTAACCACGCAAATCTTATCCATCTTCAAGGTGGATAATCCATGCAAATTATCCACCTTGAAGACAAAGACCACCTTCCACCAAAAAAAAAAAAAAAAAGGAGGAAAACATCTCAGCTTCATGTCAGCTATCCAGCATTTCGCTTTAATTACAGTTTATGTTATTGGATCCATCTATCAGCCTGGCACTCAACAGGATGAACTTAAAATCCTCATGTATTCACTAAGTCTCTTTGACATATTTGATTAAAAAGATAAGTAGAGAAAAAAAGCATTAAACTAAGTAACAACCGTGGAAAAAATTTTAACAAATTTTTTCTTAACCCCTTCAGACCTGGTGTCCGGTATACCGGACATCAGCTTTAAACAGCTGCTAATCATTTAATAATTGATAAAATTACTTGATTTTTTTTGTTGTTTACTCTTGACATTCTGTATAATATCATCTGTGCAAAAATTTCTAGTTTTGGAATTGGCAACATTCCAAAATATGGATTGGAAGATGGAATTTGCCCCTTTTTGGCAACGATAGATTTTTGTCACGAAGGCGAACTTTTTTTCTGATTTTTAAAAAAATATATAATCTTTTATATATCGTTTCAAATGCTTATATTATGTTTTGTTATTGTTTGGAGAATATTTTACGATAAAGTTTGTGTGATGTTTCATATTTTTTTTTGCTGAAATATTAATTTCAAGATATGTATCTGGAAAATTGGAATCGTCATAACTCTTTTAATTTTTTACTCACAAGCATAAGGAGTTGCGCGAGCATTTATAAAGAAGAAGAAAAAAAAGAACACTTACGAAAAAAAGTAAGCGATAAGTAAAGAAATAGCACATTCCGATTTTGATATGAACCTACTATTTTGCTCATATTTCTGTGATACGTACATGATGGATTCTCATACATTTGCTGTAATTCCTTGCAAAATTTGCTTGAACTTAAGTAAAAATCTAGAGCTCTTTTCTCGAAGGATTATTCTTTTAAAACAATTAATTGTACGCCAATATAACAAAAAAAAGGGGGGGGAGAGGAAAACAATATCACAACTAACACGAGAGCCTTCCAACCTGTCACTTCAAATACAATTCATGTTAATGGATCCATCTATCTGCCTAGCATTCACTGGATGAACGCTGAATCCTCATATATTCACTGAAACTTTTTGACATATTTGATTAGAAAATAAGTAATAACCATGTTTTAAAATTTGAGCCTTCTTCTCAAAGGGTAGCCCGCATTGAAAAAAAAAATTTTTTTTGAACATAGCGTAGAAGAAAGCGAGGAAAAAATCGTAACTTCCGACATACATGTGACCCTTCCACCCTGTGTGACAAGAAAATTACAACCATTCTGTCGCAACTAGCTACCGATTTCGCTGTCACATAGAACATTCTTATCCACTGGGGGGAAAATGGCAGGGAAAAAAAAGAGTAATTACATGCGTAGCACAGAACTTTCAGAGGGTAGAGCTTGTCAGTGAGAGGTCAAATGTTCGATACGCTATAAGTGCATTTAAAAAAAACGGATATCGCATAGTTTTTCGGTCACATCTCCTTGGTAATGCATTCGTTGGAGTGTAATTGGATATATCTAGGTTTGAAAGTTTTATGGTGGCTACTGGTCTTGGGGAAAAGTTTTGTCAGGTTTTGCTGGAAGCACAGTCTGAGTTTGTGAAGTTTCATCATACTTGCCGAAGTTCTAGAAACAGTTGAAAGCAGAAGTACAGTGAACTCTCACTTATGCGCCTGCCCTAGGGACCAACAGAAAAAGGCGCATAAGTGAGAGAGACGTATAAGTGAACAAGCCTATTTAAAGAACTAAAACGCAACATAGGTTCTAATGAGAGAGTGAATAAGAATGTTTCTGTAGAAAAGGGACATGTTACTACAGTTTGGCAATTACTGTAACGTAACTATGTAGCATACCTAATTACAAACTGTTCCCTTTAAAACTAATCACAATAGGTAATTGTCCCTCTCCAAACTCTAGTTCATGCGGAAAAAATGCCTTCCGTGAGCAATAAAGGCGAAAGATTAAAGAGGAAAGTAAAGAAAAATGCTTATTTTTTAAAGCAAATAAATAAATTTTCATACATTTTAGGAAAAATTCGCCGCATAAGTGAAATATTTATCTTTAGAGCGACGCATAAACGAACGATACTACCATTATTTTGCTATGAAATGTGCTGGGACCATTCAAAATCGTCGTATAAGTGAAAAAGGCGCATAAATGAGACGGCGTATAAGTGAGAGTACACTGTATATAGCATTCAAAAAAAAAAAAAAAAGAAAATACATTATTGCAAAAAGAAGAAAGAATAAAGTGCAAGAAAAAAAAATATTTCAATTTAAAAACAAAATATTATCATAAAATATTTACTCTTTTTAACCAAGTGCACATGTTAGACTTTATATTTAAGTTACCGATAAATTGTGAAAGATGTTATTTAACAGAATAACTAGGAATTTCAGGTAAAGATCATATAATTATTGATACCATAATTTAACTATCGGTAGCCTTTATGGAATTATGATTTCATAATAATTAAAGTATGAACTATGGTACTCAAAAAATCCTTAAACCGATTCTAGCTGATTTTAGTCAGTTTTGAGACTTTCCTTTGATGTGTGTGTATGTCATTCCGCTGTTTTTAGACGTAGAATTTAGAAGGTGTATTAATGTTAGAGTTTACATTTTGTAACTGCTTTTGGTTAGTATTTATCAATAAATCATCCGAAGTATGGATAAAATGTATTTTTGGAGAGATTTTACTTATTTATTATCATTTATTTCGTAAAGTAATATTTAGATTGTTTATTTATGTCTCTAACGGTCCATCGTTAGTTATTTCATTGAATAACTGGGTAGACAGAAATTTTTCAGTCGTAATGTATACTTCAACTGACGTGTCTATTTATTTTTTGAAATATCTAATTGATCTGTGAAATAACAGAATCATACACTTTAACGTATTAAAAGTATTAAATTGATTTCTGTACCAGCACACAGATTTACAAGAGAAAGTGGAGAAATATATTTACTTTGTTGACTTCAACAACAAAAAATGAAATCTGAATGCGTGAGACAATTATGATGTAACTTCCAAAAAAAAGTGGGGGGGGAGGTGAATATTTTGGAAGATTTTTATTGTCAGCACGAATCTACTTCTGAGTTTTCAAAAAAAAAAAAGAGAAAGGTGTAGTGAAAATATAAAACGTTCATTTGAATGTAAATTCAGCAACTAAATCCTAACCTCTTCGGACACGGCTTTTCTCTTCAGAACACCTGACGTTTTTTCCACTCTCCGCCACAAATTAATTTTTCCACAAAATAACTGACTTATACATTTTAACAGTAACATGTTTAGACTTTCAAATTGATTTCTAACGTACCAGCACGCGACTGTTCACGAGAAGAGAAAGTGGAAACAATTGTTTACTTTATAGACTATTAAAAAAAAGGAAGGAAAAGAAATAATTAAAAATGAAATAAATAAGTAAATAAATAAAATAAAATATCTGAATTTATGAGACAGTTATGGCGTATATAATTAAAAAGAAAAGGCTTTTGAATATTTTTATTTTTAGCAAAAACCAGCGTCTTAATTTTAAAAATTGGGAAAATTCATTAAAAATCATGTTCATTTGAATATAAGTCCAGTAACTAAATTCTGAAACTATATAAATGCACAAATATTTTACATTTTTTTGAAGGTAAACATAATTTTATATTTTTACTCAATAATTTCCTACCGTTTGTTAACATTTACCACCTTTTCATCTGAATGTTTCCGATAATATACGGGCACAAATCTCTCATACGGTACGCTATTACGGAGCAAGAATAAAGAAATAAGAAAAATCCCAAATCATGATTGAATCACTAGAGCATCCTCCCCTTAAATCTTTGAAAGGCTGTTGCCTCTCCGAACTCCGCTTTTCTCTTCAGAACACCTGACGTTTTTTCCACACTCTCCGCCATTTTATCACAGGACCGTACACACCCACTTCACACAACTCAGACTGTCAATCACGTGTGGGGGGGGGGGGGCGCACAGATAATCGACCCGCTTATCCGGAAAATGTGCGCTTTTCTCTGCTTTTCTAATGACTATAATTCTTTCTCCGTTTCCTGCTATTTATTTTTTAGGGGAAAAAAAGACAGTTCTTATTAGGAAACACAACTGCACAGACATTTATTAGCGGTTCTTATTATTAGATATCACACATAACAATTTATGAAACCGAAGGATGTGATAAATTATTTGTTTGACTAAAATAAAATAGTTCCAAAGACGCAAATTTTGTATTTGATTTAAAAAACGGCGTTTGAGAGACCATGAAGGAACATATAGTACAGGATCAGACTTAGGTTTACCTTCCCTCATCGAGTTTCCTAATATATTATAGATAAAAGTAGATATAAGTATTCCAAGCACGATGGTTTTAGGCTAAGCAGAAGTGATCCAATCATAGGGCTGTTACGATTTTAAAATTTCAATTATGGAATAATTTTGCAGATTTTCTGCAGATTAATTAACGTCAAGTTAAAGAATAAATTTACCAGAAAATGGCAAAATTACTGCAGTTTTCTTTGCAGAATTTTTAAAATCTCATAATTCTGAAAAGCACATAATTTCTTAATCACATCATCATTTTCTTGCAAAAATGTCGACTTTTGAGCCGTGTAGGCTCATTTGCCAGAGATGTAGATTTGCTTTTAATTTTCAAAAACTGCAGATTCTTCTTAAAAAATTCGAAGATACCTGCGGAAAAACTGCGGTTTTTCTCAATTACTTTAATTTCAAATCGCAACAATCCTGTAACTGGATCCCTTTTGCATAGATCGCCATATGCCTAAGGGTATCGTATGTATAACTTAGGAGGAAACTCAGTAAGGGTAGGTCCTTAAGTCAGATCTTAGACTAAATAGGTTCTTGTTGTTGTCGTGTCAGTTAATGCTCACTATCACTATGCAGATGTGGAGTGGTAATATTTTGAGAGAGTGGAATTCCTCATTAAAATATAAGATAACTAAATTAAGATTTACAGCACAGCACAAAGATAGTGAGTGCACCTACCGACTGCCGTAGAATGACTGTCAGGGTCTTTTCGTAAGCCGGCAATCGGAGTCGGTGTCCAAATTTATTCAAGACACCAAAAGATTTCAAACAATGAAAATAGTACAAGACAAATAACAGGATACAATACAAAAACAGCAAGACAAAGGACTTACAAAACACAGAGACATGAAAAGATGACAATACGAAACAAACATAATAAAAAAATAAAGGCAAATTCACTAAGTGAAAAGGTGTGCACCAAAAATATTATGGGCTAAGATCACGTATTGGATGGAAGAGAAGAAATAATGCCCAAGGATCCACTCACCCACTGACTTCAAGGTCCCTCGTACCTACCATTTCACGTAGTTTAACCGGTTGGATGGGCACCTGAAGAGCTTTGTGTTTTTTTTTTAATTTTGACTAGGAATCGAGCCATCCATGGTATCTCCCCAGATGAATCGATTTGGAATGGGAACTTGGAAGACTTTATGACCACGAACATATTTAACGTGTGATCCGTCACCATTAGTGAACATGGTAGATCTTCAACCGGCAGGGATCGAACCCGGGATCCTTCGGTTACGAGTCCGATGTCTTGTCGGGCCGTACTTCTCTGATAACTAGACAAGGTGGCCGGCAACAAGACGCTTATATCGGATACCTTGCGTGTCCCAAAGTGACAGGGAGGCCAAATGCCTGGTCTTCAAAGAGACGGCCCTGGAAGTAAAATCTTTCTTTAAATTTAAATATGTAGGGTGGAGCAGAACAGTGTTTTAACTTAGATTTGTCAGGCATTTTATATCGCAGATAAATCTCAAAGTCACTAGTTTTAGTTACTTAACCATACTATCAATTAGGGATGCACCGATAAGCCGATTGGCCGATTACCGATTAATCGGCTGTTGATAATCGGCCGATTAATCGGCTGAGCCAATTAATGATAAGGATAATTGTTTTTCTACTACCAATTTTACCATCACTGTTTTTTATCTCTTATACAATTCCAAGTTTAGAAATAGTAAGTAATTTATTTCTGGGAGAAGATTTTTTTTTCCATTTTCCTAGTTGTCACAAAATATTTTCAATATTTTATCAAATTTCTTAGAACCAATTTTCATATGAGTGTCAATAATATTATTAACACATTGTTGGTTATGTTAATTGAAAATAAAAATTTATAAAAAAAAAAGGAGGGTGGGGGGGAGTGTGTGGTGAACACTCCAGTTTAGGAGTACTTTTAATTCATATATTTTAGTAAACAGTAGCAATTTAATTCAATACTTTTATTCTTTGAAAATTAGAGGTTATCTGAAAGCACTGTGCTAAGGAGAAAACTATCGTCACATGAAACATGTTGCATCACTGTCTAAGTATATTTATTCAAAGTAGGAGAATTCATTTAAAAAAAACTTTATATCAACTGTGAGGATTATTATTACTGTTAATAAAATTATTCATCACAGTTTCCTAGTGAAAATATACTTTAAAAAATAATATCTGAAAAATATTTTTCAGCCGATTCATCGGCCCGATTTCGCCGATTATTAATAATCGGCAAAGTGGCCGATTATGGCCGATTAATCGGTACTGCCGATTAATCGATGCATCCCTACTATCAATAATACGACGACAAATGCGCTTAAAATTAAGAAATTTGTGTGCTAATTCAGTTTGTGGCGTTATTATTTGGTATCTTGAGGAATAAATTTGTTTCAGAAAAAGACATCTTTTGCAAAGCCGTCAATTGGAGGGGGGGGGGGGGGCGTTTTTGGAAAAGCATGTTTACTCGTTAGTGAGCGTGGTTTTTGTTGTTTTTAGCATAATTTACGTTTAGTATGTACCGTTGTTCTCCGTTAATACCCTGAAAAAATACGAAATGACGGGCCTTTTGATAGCATTAAATGCATGTTTTGTTGTTCCTTGTTCGAATTAACTGGAACTGAGAAAATGCACCCCATCTGTCTTAGACGTTTTTTTAAAGCGACATCTTTAAACCTTCAGAAATGTTTCAAATAAAAAAAACCCCTATGATCCTGGACTTGTGTCTTAGCAGAGCCGATATTGTCCAAGTACACTAGGTGGCCAAAAGTATCCGGACACTTTCAAAAATTCACATTTTTACATATAGCTCGAGAAATAAGTGATCAATTGTTCTTTAACTTTAGTCATACAAAATATAGGCTTCACCGAACATTTCCAAGTTGAAATTAAATTACCCTTGCATTTGGGGGACGACAATAAGGGGGGTTGAAAGAAAAACCGCTTTTTGACCATAACTCTTCGAAAATAGCTCGGAATAAGCTATCAATTTCAGTAATTAATTAGCATACTATGTATAATTACTGTACAAATTTTTATGAACGTACCACTCTTACTTCTGAAGATATGAAACATTTTTGAAAAAACGGCAATTTTATTTGAAGGGTTTTTGCTCATAACACGCAGAGTTTTTGATCAAACCTTATCACAACTTCAGGAAAGATGACAAAATACAAGAGAAAGAACATACTAAAGCGGTAAATAAAAATATTAAAAATTCGATGAGATATGAACGTTAAAAGGAAATAATTTTTCACGGCGACAGAAATTTATAACTACAAAAATATTGTAGCCTGATTTATACTCCATCTTATAAAAAAAGTTTCAGTTGAATATCATGAAAAATGAAAAAGATACCAGCGATCTAGTGAGCTGTATTTCATTCATTTCGCAGACAATACATAAATAGTGAGGGTCTGTCCACAAAGAGCTATTTTTAAATTAAAGGTTATTGCGTCGTCTTTCAAAACCAACGTTTCAGAGGGTGTCTGGATACTTTTGGAAACGTACGTATAAGGTCTTTTTGGCCGAACAGACGAAATGTGACTTCTATGCCGAATATAAATTTTCAAACTGTATACAATTTAACATTGAAAAAAAATGATCGATTGTCACCACACTATTTGTGGACAACCCCTCACTATTTATGTATTGTCTGCGAAATGAATGAAATACAGCTTACTAGATCGCTGATATCTTTTTCATTTTTCATGATATTCAACTGGAACTTTTTTTATAAGATGCAGTATAAATCAGGCTACAATATTTTTGTAGTTATAAATTTCTGTCGTTCGCGCATGCGCCGTGAAAAATTATTTCCTTTTAACGTTCATATCTCATCGAATTTTTAATATTTTTATTTACCGCTTTAGTATGTTATTTCTCTTGTATTTTGTCATGTTTCCTGAAGTTGTGATAAAGTTTGATCAAAAACTCTGCGTGTTATGAGCAAAAACCCTTCAAATAAAATTGCCGTTTTTTCAAAAATGTTTCATATCTTCAGAAGTAAGAGTGGTACGTTCATAAAAATTTGTACAGTAATTATACATAGTATGCTAATTAATTACTGAAATTGATAGCTTATTCCGAGCTATTTTCGAAGAGTTATGGTCAAAAAGCGGTTTTTCTTTCAACCCCCTTCTTGTCGTCCCCCAAATGCAAGGGTAATTAT
>JAXGGA010013416.1:0-35305 GCA_038373865.1 Uloborus plumipes | reverse complement strand
TGGCATCGTGGAAATCGAGTGAAGTTAGTCCGCCTTTGATAAATCCGATGATGGAAATTTATCTACACCGTTAAAATGCCCTTGTTTTGTTTGGCGAACCGCAGAACTCTCGACTGGCGGTAATGGATATCAGTCGTTTTAAACAGTTCTTAAATTTCAATTAATCCTTATTTTAACGTCATGGACTTCGATGACTATGAAACATTACCTTGCGGATCTACAACCACACACATGGTTGCTGGTGCTTTTGCTGGAATCATGGAACATTGCGTTATGTATCCGTTAGATTCAGTGAAAGTAAGTTTCAGAAATTTAATAAAGACCGTGCCGAAGTGATCCTATCACTGCTATTCATTTTCTTACTATACTTGTGATCACTTCAGCAACTATTGATTTCCTGTTATATGGAAAATATTGTCTAAGTTATATGTAATGCACTTTGCTTTGCACACATAGCGTTTTGTCTTTACAATGAAAGATTACAAACCCTATGTTTACAAGTAGCAAATTATTATAACAAAAATTTCATTTACATGCTAACTCATACATCTATACAAACAGTAGAACATCATAATAAATAATCATCAAAATAATCTATAAATTGAGCTGAGGTACATTACACAGTAAAAATAGCATTTTCAATTCAAAAGAAAGATATTCACCTCACTAGAAAATACACTACCGAAATACGTTATTGCGTTTACTCCAAGGGCGGATCCAGCTTCTGGTTAAGGAGGGGGTCATTTTCGGAAAGGGGGGGTCAAAGTGCATTTATTGTGCAAAAATGGGGGGTTTTGGCACTTTTTTCGTAAAATAAGTCCCAAAAATGCAATTTTTTGCTATATTTGGTCGGTTAAGGGGGGGGGTCATGACCCCCATAACCCCCCCTCTGGATCCGCGCCTGGTTTACTCTCCTTTTATTTGTACATTATTACACACCTGAATGGCTGTCCAGCTTAAACTAGGCATTTTTCTGTTACAATGTATTTCAAAATTTAAGACTTTCATCACGTTTTCAACTGAAGTACAAATCTTTCAAACTTTGAAAGTTAGTAAGGACATTTCATTTCACACCTCCAGGGTCCCCCGTACCTACCACAGCTTCGTGGTTTAACCGGGATAGGGCCCTGAAGGGCGCAGCTAGTAAGGACAGGAATCCTCCTGTTGCTCTTTTTTTTTTTTGAGAAAGAGAGATTTTTAAAAAATGTGTTACACAGGATTTTATTGGAATGAGCTGTATCTTAAATGACTAATTTGGCGCTAATTTTTAGCGTTATCTGATGGAGAATGGCATTTATTTGGTGTTTCAGATTTTGCCTTAAATAAGTTTGTTAATGGGGTTCGGCTGTTTTACTCAGATTTTTGTGTAAAACTTAAAATTTTGTTGGAAAATTGTTACATTAAAAGCAGAAAAAAAAAAACATTTCTCTGCATTAACAAAAGTATCGACTTTATATAAAAATCTAAACTGACTTTTATATTCCAAAAATTGACTCTCTTTGAATGATAGTGAGTGATTCAACCTGACTCGTCAAGTTCAAGTCTAGAACAAGTACTGTGTGCAGTGTGCATTAACTCTGTAAATAAATTTTTGAATTATGTGAGATATATTTTGTTTCTAATTTGTCTGTTTTCTCTAGACTCGAATGCAAAGTTTAAAGCCCAGTCCGAAAGCATATTATCGCAGTATCCCTGAAGCCTTTTCTAAAATAATTCGTCATGAAGGTGTTCTTCGTCCTGTTCGCGGTATGTCGGCTGTTGTTGTGGGAGCTGGACCAGCACATGCTTTGTACTTTTCATGCTATGAAAAAATGAAACGCTTGTTTAGCGGCACTGAGCACGGATCTGGGAAACCAGTGGCTCAAGGTAAATCATGTTTCTTATATTGTATGCCATATTCATGTGTGAACTACTGTTTAAGTATAATAATTAAATTTTCAAATGCTTTCTATCTTGTTGAATTGGTGCAGAGAGGTCTTAAAAATCCAGTTTAAGAGGACCAAAAAGTGACCAAGTTTGAAAATACTGTAAAAAACTTATCAACACATAACTTGGGACATCAGCTTTTGCATTGTACTGGCTTTGTCATAATATTGATCATTTCACAGATTTTGGAAACACATTTAGACATCTGCCAACTCCTATGAAAAAATCGTATTTTCTGCGAACCACAGCCTTGAACTACGGTGTTACGAAACTTCCGATTTTCTTTATAGTTTCAAAAAGCACTTTAACCTTTTGGAACTGGGCTGTTTCTTGGAAATTTTTCTTTCGACCCAGGTAGTACAACAGTTGAACCAAGATTTCTTTTTCATTGGAAAGAGAAGGTATAAACTGTCCTACCAGACGTATGAAACCTTGAAACTATCCCCGGCTTCAAATTGTTCGAGTGAAAATTTCAACCCCATCCTCTAAAGAAAAAAGACTTATGGTACAGCATGTGTACCGCCCGGTTTCTAAAGGTTAAGCATTACAAATACTAGCCATATTATAATATAGACAGGGTGTCCGCGCATATGGAAGTCGGGAAAGTCATGGATTTCAAATATGATCGAAATTGGTCATGGAAAGTCATGGATTTCAGCGAAAAATGTCCAAAAGTCATGGAAACTGACTGTTTATCATGGATTTTAGCGCTCCGGACCGATTGAAAATTTTCCCGCGATCTCGGAAGAACGAAAACACTTCCGCCGTCATTCTACTTCGTTATTGGGTGCAATCTGATTTGTCAATTACAATTTCCAACAAGTTGCATTGTGTTGACCAATCAGATGAATTCTCAACGTTAAAACCGTGAGCGGCGAATTTTGTGTAACTGCGCATGTGCGCGGACTCCGTCATCTGATAAAATATGACCTTGAACGACAAAAAGATAGACTCGATGGTTTTTTTGATGGTTTTTTCCCCGGCATAGGCAGATTTGCCTTTTACATTTGGTCTCCTCCCCCCCCCTACCCGCTTCATTTGATTCCTTTTTCTTTTAAAACTTGTTTGAATCTTTTTCTTTCGAGGAGTTTTATGCAAAAGAAAAACAAATTAAAAAACGATGTTGAATTTTAAAGAATCGTGTAGGTAGGGGGGGGGGGGCAGGAACTCAACGAGTTCCGTTTTGAAGTCAGATTTCGCCTCACTCATATCAGGATCTAAACTTACAGTAAAATTTATGGACAGACAATTCATTGCTACATGAAAGTACGTTTGAGGACAAGCACGGTGGGGAGGAGGGTGTCGGTAGGAAAAGATCGTTTTTTGACCTCAAAAGCGAACGGACTTCTGTTGCTGTGAAACGCAGTCGCCATGTTTGGTCATTTGCTTTGCAAGATAGAATATTAAGTGCATAATTTTCCAAAAACAAAGCAGAGTTCGTTTTTTTTTTTTTTTAGTCATGGAAAATAGTTCGCAAAAGTCATGGAAAGTCAGGGAAAGTCATGGAATTGAAAAGTCCAGGTTGAGCAGATACCCTGTATAGATAATATTGCTTTTGTGCTCAATAACCTTCCAAATTTTTGTTTGAAAATAAACAAAATTAATTTATCATAATAAATCATAATAAAAATTAAATTAAATATTTTTTAAAAGATACTGTTTCTAATACTGTTGTAAATTTAAACATGAATTATTTATTCGGTTTTTTACATTTGCCATTTAAGTGCCATTTTAACTCCTCCGCCCTCAAGGTCAAACTTCTACAAAATTAGATTTTAAAAAGTTGCCAGCTCTGTATATGTCTATATATTTGCACTTCAGAATACGTTTTAACTGAAACGAGTATTAAAGCACTAATTATGAGATAATAAATTAATTGTCATTTACTAATAAATATGATTCACAATCAAAAGAAAATCAGTTATCCTGCACTTTTGCTTGCTTCATGATTCGCATAATAGTTGCATTTTAAAGAGCAATGTAGTTTTTTTTCCTTCTTTAATGTGATTACTAATTTTTATTTAAAAGATTTGACACAATAGAAAAATAAAAAAAACCTTCATTTGTCAAAGAACTTTTTGTTTTGAAGGCGGAACAGAGATTTTCTTTTTTAACTTCAAAACTTCTAAAAAGTTGTGCTGCTTATAGATAATTGTGTTATATAGGTCAGCTTTGTAAATTCTACTGTACCTGGTTATTGGGAATGCTCATGCTCAAGCAGCAAACCTTTTGCATTGGGCTTTTTCATTTTACCAGAATGTGGCCAAGTTATCTGGAGGATTCGGCCGAGTTTTTAAGTTCCATGCTTTCGAAATTCTGTTTTCGGAATGGTTGAATCATTTCTAGAAGAGACAGTGAAGAGGAAAAATGTGCTTCAGAAAAGCAAGGAACGTCGTTATTCAGCTTGTAAGACTTGTAACAAGAGTAGCATGAGTCTTGCTAAAACTGTAGACTTTTGGTCCTACTCCTATTAACACTTTACCGACCGGGCGTCGATTAATCGACGTTTTGTTCCCAGCGCTTACCCACCGGGTGTCGATTGTTCGACGTTTGCTCTCCGGCGCTTACCGACCGGGCGTCGATTAATCGACTTTGAACCGATCTGTGGTGACTTAAATTTTGTTACCCTACAATAACACGAAGCGTACAATTTTACCAGAGTTAAGGAAATGCACATATATCCCCGCGCGTCAGTCTAGGCCAAAACCGAGTCGGTGTCTTGGACGATCTGCAGCTGAGCGGGCGGTGAAAGGGCATCGGATGTTCGAATCGCTACCGGTCGGTAAAGTATTAACATTTGTAACGATGAAAAAATAGCAGCAGAAGTGAAGAAATCCTTTAAGTCTTCTGAAATTTTTTAACACTTAAACAGCATGAATTCAGTTCAAAGTCATTAAAAGCTCAGTAGGCAATTTAACAATGTTTTAGTTCAATGGTATATGAATAATTAATGTTCAATTAGAATTTTTTTTTTCTCACATTGGATAATAATTTGGCAAATAATATTGAGTTATGGTTATGCGTGCTGGTTTTAAGTGTTTTAAATTGTTTTTTAAAAAAATTACATTTTGAACCTTTTTGCAGGGCTTGCTGGTGCTGTATCCACATTACTTCATGATGCGATTATGAATCCTGCTGATGGTATGCCTTATATACTTATTTTAAATAAAATTTTATCTAAAAATTCATTGTTATGTATTAGAATAATTGTGCCCCATGGAAAATATTGATTTTGGCCATTTTCTATCCAGAAGTTTTGGGTTATCCAAGAGATTTTATGGAACCTCACTAATTTTTTAAAATTTGTATTTTCCTTCAGAAAAAAATATAGAAATACAGAAGTACTGCGACTGTTTTTTTTTTTTTTTGACATTGGACCAAAGCTTGAGGTACCTTATGGAATGCAAGCCACAAACAGCAAGATCAGTTTTCTCTGGTTGTGAAGTCTTTTAATGTTTTGGTCTCACATTTTGCAAGTTCTTAACTAACTCTGTGCCATAAATATAAACTGTTGGAATCATGAGGTGGGTGAGGGGAAAGGGTAACTATTACAGATGTATTGTGTGGGGTTGAACACAACATAAAATAAGCAAACCATGACATCTTAACCTTTACAAAATTTGTCATTGGAAGTCATGATTTTCAGTATAATATGATCAATAATTATTGAAACCTACAATTGATCATGAATTTTAAAATATGCATGCTTATGAATTTTTTTGCATTGCATATAAATTGTATGCATTTTAGCTGTTTTTACACTTTCAATCCTCAGCTTTGAGTTTTTTCGCTTTTCGAAACTCAATTGCATCTGCTTCCTTAAATGAGGCTCCTTCTAGATTAGTATGTAATTCTGCCACTTTTACATTCATGATTTATGCGTGCCATTTTTTCAGCCTGTATATTTCATACTATCGGTACCCGCACAGCTTTGCCCGTGGTACAAACTTAAAAATTCATTTGTAAAAAATGGATATAGCAGAAAAAATACTTTATTTTAGTTATAATTCAACTATAATTCTTTCAAAGAATGATATAAAAATTTGGTATGGCCCCCTCACTACTTCCTTTTACGTGTAAAGTAGATTACCCCTTCTTAGTAGATACCTTAAGTGCTAAAATAGTGCTTGGAGTGAGCACGATAACAATTCAAACATTTACATCCCTAGTTTGCCACGTAACAAAGCAAAAAAAAGTTTTGCAATGATTAATCTCCTAAATATCGCCGATTTTAACATCATTCAGTGGATTTTTCGTAAAATATCACCAATAGCGCCAAATTGAACACAAATTAAAAAATTAACAATTTTTTTCACCAAATTTGTCGCCAACTTGACGACTAAAAGCTTGGTGATGTATCGCCAAATGGTCGTGCTAATTCATATCACTTTTGTCTGCATTGAAATTAATACTGATTTACCCCATAAAAGGGGTAAAACACGCCCTTGGGGAAATTCGAATGCAACCCCAAGGGGAGGTGCACAAAAATAAGCCAAAAGAGAAAATAAGAACAATTTTGCTGCTCACAGAAACCAACAGAAATCTTACCAAAGTTTAAAAGAAGAAGAAAGTTTTCTTTCCTAACTTCAAAAACAAAATAATAGAAATTTCGTGCATTATTCTTCACCATGATAATAAAAACAATAAACATCGACAAACATCAACCAGCAAATGATAAATTAAAAGCCAAATTCGTTCACTCAAACTATTTACTGCAATTTATATTGAAATAAATTAATAATGAAATAAAATATTTTGCCAGACGATAAATTTAGAATGGTTTACTATCATGTTTCTCTTTTACCTCATTTGGTTTAAGAATGTTTCCCTCTTCTACACAACTTGTCATATCGCCAAAATGTCTCTAAACTCTTAAAAATGGTACGCGTCATTTTCTTCCTTCTCTACCTATTTTAAATGAAAGGACTCGATTTCTTATTTGATTGACAGGTGCCATCTTATCACAGTTTATTATATTTCATTTGACTAATTTTAATAAGGCTTGAAGTTTGGATTGCTACAAAAACAAATACATTTTTGAAATTATTATATATATTAAGTATAAAGAACGAAACAAATAAACGAAATAAAAACGTAACCATGGTAACAACATGAAAAGTTGATTTCCATTGATAAAATATTTCATTTCATCTTTATTTTCAAACAAATTTTATTCTTGAGCTTAACCATTTTAGAATAATTTGGCTTGCTTTGCTGCAGGTAGACCTTGAATTTCCGGGATTCTAAAAACAATTATTACAGCTCTTCTAATGCTCGTAGAAACTTCAAACTGACATCATTTTTAGCAGAAAATTTCAAGCTTTCGAATGACATAAGACTTGAAAATGTGTATGAAATATTTCTTCCCTATTTTATCGAATTTTCGCTAAGAATTAGAATAGAAAAAGAACAAAATAGAATTTTCGAAAAATCGCTTCGTAGTGCAAAACCTCGAGCTACAAACTAATTTTGTGCCAAATGTTATGAAAATCGACCGAACGGTTTTGGCGCTATGCGCGTAACAGACAGACAGAAAGACAAACCTTCAGCTTTATTATTAGTAGAGATTGTGTAATTGAGCACTTACTTCTTTTTTCTTCACTCGTTCTAAAATATTAATCCATTTGCATCCAAAGTATCTGAACTGATTCAAGCCTATTGCCCTCATAGAAATAATCATTAATCTTCATCAGCGTTTTCTTTATTCATAAAAATATATCATTTTGGATTTTGGAAAATAAATTTAGTTTTAAAGATAAGTCTTTTATAATAGTTTATTCATTGTAAACAATAGAAGTGTTTTGAACTACGCAAGGTTATATCAACTAGTTTTATTTTTTATTCTGATAATTTATTTATTTTGAGTAATGAATAAATTGTTGGTCGCATATTTTTCAGAAAACTGTTAGCTTTTTAAAGAATAAGCACTTTATTAATTTTTTCATCAAAAATTAATTCCTTTTATTTCTTTTTAAAACAAAATATAAATTACAAAATCTCTTAAAGGTAAAAAAAAAATTATTTACTTTTAGTGCTAGTTTATTCACCAGTAGTTTTATATCATTATTGCCTCTTTTTTTATTGTTCATTGACTTTGGAAAACAATTAAAAATTAAAACTTTTATTCAATATTTTTAGTGATTGAAAGAATGTTGTAGGAATTCAAGATTTTTTTTCAACATGTAAATTTTTAACTGGAAGATTTTGGCATAATTTATCGTTATTCGAAAAAATAGTAAAACATTTTTGATGCATGCTCTTTTGAGCGAATATTAAATTTAGAATGCTGTAGCTATGATTTCAGAGGTAGACATTACTGTATTGTTTCTTAGCTATAATGGTAGCTCAGCTGGTTTCATATAGCTTTAATTTGAAAATGTAGATAAGTATACAAAGCATAAGCTCAGATGACTGCAGTTTACATTTTCCAACATTTAAGGCAGACAATTCTTGTAAAACATGTTTTTTTACCCCCTGAAAGAAATAACACCTCTTGAGTCGTGGAAAGCTACATGTAAAAGTAGTGGAAATTCATGAATTTGAAAACCTTATACGACGAGAGCAGATACACTGAATATAACTTTGTCAATTTTTTCTGGCCAAAAAACGCTGAAAAGAAGGTTTTTTTTTTTTTTGACATACTAATTTTCCTGCTTTAAATTAAATTAACCTCTTTTTCCTTGATCTGTGTCTTTTCTCATATTAAAAAGAAAAAAAGCTAGTAGGCTCTGTTTAATGTGATTAACTTCACTTCTAATTTAAAAACGCTAAAAGTTGGCTTTTTTGAAAAAAAAAATGTATTCTTAAAGAAAAACTTCAGACATTTAAAGAAGCTTCAACATTGTCTAGACTGTCTTTTTTTTTTTTTTTTTTAAGCTGTTTATAATTTTGAGATTTAAAAAAAAATATATTCAACCTCTGAAGCTGCTTGAGAATTCACATTTTGACTTTTTTACTCCAGTCATTCCTAAATTCTTCATTTTTGCATTCTTTAAAAAAGTATGGAAATATAAAGCTCATTCTTCAGCACCTCTTTTAGAGCCATCAGCTCACAAGATGACTTGTTTTTTTTTTTCTACGGTAGCAATCTCATATATTTATACTTCTGTTAGCAGAGCAACAGCAGAAATATCAATACCAGAGATGTACCTGTCATACGTCAAGCAATGTATCTGCAAAGATACCATTCACATACTTGCTGTTCTTCACAATAACTTGAGGTCTTACATGAAAGAGAGTGGTTTGGTTCACAGTAAGTTTTTTTTACTCTCTGGTACTGCATGATTGAGAATTGCATTTTATTTTCACATTTTGCCAGCAAATGGTAAGAACATGAACTGAAAAGAGAATTAACTAATTGATTTTGAAAAGCTTTTATGGGTTTTCATTGTTTTTTCTTTAGGGATCATGTTTTATTTGCATATTTTTCGCGAAACAAAAAATCGCAATTGTTCCTTAAACTGAACCTCTTCATGTACCAAGGAAAATTAACAGCATTGACTTTTAATCATCATTTTTCAAACATCACTCACCTGATATTACAGGTGTGTGCTGCGACGCTTATCCGGTATGTGAGAGAGTAATTCCTTTTTTCATATCAATGTAATTCAAAGGGTTTTTTTTTTTTTTTTCAATACTTCTTACAGAATGAATGCACTTACTGAAAAAATATTATTATTTGAATTTGATAGCTTTAACTTGAGTAGTGATCTCAAGAAAAAATAATGTTGCAATGAAAATAAATAGTAGCTATCAATGGTGGGCAATTTTGTTAATGTTACACTACAGGTAAATCACAATAAGCAGAAGCCACTGTATGAGCATAATTGAATATTGATCATTTTTGAAACCCTACTATTTTTTATTGTTTTCCTTATTTGTATAGTGGTTAAACAAAGACTGCAGATGTACAACAGCCCTTACAAGTCGTGCATGGAGTGCTTCAAGAATATCTGGAAGACCGAAGGAGCCCGTGCATTTTACAGGAGTTACACTACTCAACTGACTATGAATGTTCCCTTCCAGAGCATACATTTCATGACCTATGAATTCTGTCAAGAATTGACCAATCATAAAAGGACTTACAATCCACTCGCTCACATGTTTTCGGGAGCCGTGTCTGGTGCTTTTGCTGCAGCGGTCACCACACCTTTAGATGTTTGCAAGACTCTCCTCAACACACAAGAACAACAAGCTTTGAACTTGACGAAACAAACCCAGATCAGTGGACTTATAAATGCTGCAACTGTTATTTACAGGTTCAGTGGTCCAAAGGGATATTTTCGAGGGATGCAGGCGAGAGTCATATACCAGGTGCCTTCGACAGCAATAGCTTGGTCCGTGTATGAATTTTTTAAGTATACGATAGGAAAATATAATAATTACAAGCCAGAACACAGTTCCCTCATAGCACATGCTAGCTCCATGGAAAACAAGCATCCTGCATCCGATGAATTACCAAGCTTTCCAGTTGCTTACAACAAATAATTGCTTCTATTGTGTAGGTAAATATGAACTTTCTTGTACTTTGTTTTGTTCTATTTTTCAAATTATCTTTATTTATATATTTATTAGAGCTTAATTCATCAAAATATTGTTTCTAACTGTAAGCGACTTATGATTATCTTCTAAAATAATAATCACAAGTTCTTTCTCCCTCTCTTTTTATTCTGGAACTATTGATATAAATTATTTTAATTGCAATGATTTGCTTAATTTTTGTAATAACTTACAGACGACTATTATATATTTCTATTTATTTTCTAGTGTATGTTTTATTTTATTTCTGTTAATGTCTGCAACAGCATTATCATCAGTCAAAAAAATTCTCCCTTAAAATGATGAATTTAAACGTTTGGGGGATGAATTTAAACGTTGTCACAATACAGTTTTTGGAGCCCATTTGTCTTATATCTTTAAGAGAAGCATGTTTGAGAAACAGGTATTATTTCAACGTAGAATTTTTTTTTAACAGTTGGTGCCATTGCAGAACATTTTTGATAGCTTATTTGTCAATTATCTTCAAAAGAAGCATGTATGAAAAACATATATTATTTATTAATGCTTATTGTCAGTGCTGATCTCAATGAAAGCAACACACATTAGTCACTTAAACTTAAAAACTAATTTAGCTTTGTTAAAAAAAATTATTTATAAGCACATATCTAATCTAAAGAAAATCATCTTGAGCTTTTCAAAAGGCACTAAAAAGTACTTTTCGTTCTTGGAAACAATTGGAGTTATAAAAAATTATTCATTTAAAACTACTGTTATTTGTATTTTTTCCCCACGACACTAATTATTAGCTGAAAAAACAATGCATAGTGTATGGGGTGCGAACCTTTTTTAGGAGAAAGGTCACACAACCAGACCCATCATTTATAGGGATAGGGCACTTGCCCCTCTATCTCCCGCCATGGCTTTGAAAAATTAATATATTTACATGGGTGTGGCTGTAATTTTTGTTGCTTTTCAATATAAAAAGCATAAAATACAGTTGAGTTTCGCTCACTCTTAAGTCCCAAATGATTAGCTAAAAGCTTCAAGCTATAGGAAGTTTCCACAGCCTTCTCAAGAGTTTGGAAATCGTGAGAAGGATTGGGAATCTTGGAAATTTTGATCCCAATGAAATCTTGATGTGCATTTAAGTCTAATGTAAACAATTTACAAAATATTGTGAATAGGTGTTTTGTGGTTGCAAGGCAGATGAATTTTTCACTGCAGAAAGAAGTGAGTGCATGGAATTAGCGACCATAAGCTTGCTTCTTTTTTCATTGAAAAAGACTGTAAATGTAAGCAAGTGTGCATTTTTTTTGTAAATTAGTGCATTTATAATGTTTATTTTATTTTACTTTATTTTTATTTAATTTTTTTTTTTTTTCAGCACTTAGGTTTTTTTTCTTTCTTGTAGAATGTGTATTACTTCCCGCAGTTTAGACTAGCAATTATGATGAAAGTCAATAAAATTTATTAAAGAATTTTTTCCTATTAGCCTTGAAAAATATGATATTATGTCATACTAAATGGTTACGCTTATTAAGGATTAGTACCTGAGGACCGAGCCCGCTCGGTTAAAAAAAAAGAGGTTTGTAAACTCGTGTTTTTTTTCTAAAATGCGAAGTACTTATTTAGATAAACTTGAAAAGCATTTTTAAGCCTTTGGTTGCAATTATGCTTTTAAAACAGCCGTAATTTCTTTTAAAAAACACAACCTTATTTAATCCATGCTCACCGTAAAATCACACCCAATTTCATTTCATTTGGCGCCGAAGGCGCGGGAGGGGTTGATGAGAATGGATGTAGAGTCCTTGTTCTCCAGTACGCATTTGGTTCCAGTTGGTTTTGACTTTCACTTCACTCCACACTACAAGGTTCCCCTGTACATACCACAACTCGTGGTTTAACCGGGATGGGGCACTGAAGAGCGCTCTGTTCATTTTTGAACCAGGCCCAAGGGCCGATCAAACCCTTGGCCCAGCACCCCCCAGAGGTATCGTTTCACTTGGAGGATTTTATGACCACGAACATTTTTAACGTCCTCCAGCCTCCATTGATGAAGACTGGATCTTTGATCGGCTCGGGACCCTCCAGTTACGAGTCCGACGACTTACCGATCGGACTACAGTGGCCCACACCCAATTTTAACTTAATTTTGATCGATCTCTTTTAAATTTCCAAAACAACAACAATTATAACGTGTTGCTAAAACTTGTTTGCCAAATACCATAAAAATTTATATTTAAGCTGATGTGATTAAATATGAAATCCAATTGTTATAATGAAACATGGTTGCTCTGAAACAGTAACAATGAAAGTAATCATAAAGAAAATGGCGAAAGAAAACCTTCTCAAACTTTTAATTTAGGCACAAAAAACGGGGTTTTTTGTGAAAACGCGTTTTTACAGAAAAACTCCAACGTAGATGAACTCAAAAACCCAGTGGTGCAAGTGCTGCACACTGCGTAAAATAAAGAATCTTGCGCCATCCTGCTCCCAAACGCATTTTTTGATCGAAATTGCGCCTGACTGCCAAAACGGCTGTTTTTCTGGCGAATATCGCGAAAAAAGGTACATAACTTCTGCTTTTGTTAACCGTACGTTATGACGGTTGTTATGGCGATATTCTAAACACGTGCATCGCGAAAAATAGTCTCCTTATCTGAAATTTCAATCCCTTTGCATCTTGCAAAAATTTTGATATTTTTCACAATCCAAAATTATTTTGACAAATGCTACCTCAGCTTAACTTATTTTATGTTTTATTTTGAGAAAAAAGTAATTTGTTTTCAGAAGCATGTCAACATCTAGCATTTACGTCGCGGACGTAGCTTCCTATGTTGAAGATTTCAATCCAAATGCATCTTGCAAACATTTTAATATTTTTGACAATTAACCATTATTTTGACAATAGATACCTTCCATTAGCGGATTTTAGCTTATATTTTGATAACAAATAATTTATTATTTTCTATTTATATACCTATTAATTTTTGCAAGCTTGATTTTAATAAGCATTAGGTTATCCATTGCTTCATTTTTTGGAAAACAATTAAAACAATGAATCACATAATGTTTAATTATGGTTTTGTACTGAAAGGCAGTATTTTAAAAAGTTGAATTTGTAAAATTATGATTTTAAAAGCTTAAAATAGAATTGTCCATGCTACTAGCAGCAGTGCTCCCATTAGGTCATTAAAGGAAAGATAAAATTTTAATGTGTTGTACAAAATTCAGAGATACTTTATAGAAGCACATAATTATCTCATTCTACTGTTTAGAAGTTCTAATGTCTTTAAGTTTTGTAACCATCACAGATTTAAGGCATTAAAAGCAGAGAGACGAACAAATTAAATGTGAAGCAGTATACGATAGTTACACAAGAAGCTTAATCCAATCAAGAGTCATCAGATTCTTTATTAAATTTAGCAAACCAACGACTAAAGTCAGCTGTTAAGAACAATGTCTTGTCTGAAATTGAGTTGCAAAATCGATGTTAGTAGATGCAGAAAAGTTATGCGAAAGAGAAAGAACAGTAGAACAAAAAGAAACTAAGATAAACTTTTAAATTAAGGTTTTTTTAATTTTTAGCCCACAAAACCTAATTTTGCACGATAAAACATAAAAAAACTTAAGTTTACTTTTCAATCACAAAGGTAGTTCCTTAATTTTAATTTAAAGCGCATTGTTAACAAAAGAAAATCCAAATGTTATTGATAATTATGCAACTGAAAAACCAAATAACGTCTAAATTTTTCATATTGTTGTGGAAGCTTTAAACCAAACGTTTGCATTTTATATTTGACCACCGCGAATGCGCTCCTAGGTTATTCATGGATAGGATTTTTTTCTAAAAAATGAAAAAGAATTGGTAGTATAAATGTAATTGTAAAAAAGTGGATGAGTTTATTGTTTCAATTTGACTTTTAATGAATGTTCCAATTTCTATATCCTTGTCTCTGAAATTTGAGTCAAGTACAGTGAAACATTTTGCTGTTCACCTATTGAAACCACATCTAGTATTTTTAAACTGTAACTAAAATTTAATAATAGACAATCAGTGCTTAGTCAAAATGCAAATATACTTCTGTACCTAAATGCAAAAACAACCAAGGTCAGCTTTGTTCAGGTTCAAAGATTTGAGTCTCCATAGGAATGTGTTAGATTTGGTGTCTTAGTTTCGCTCCACTGCTAAGGCGGTTAGTTTTAAAACATCGGTTGTTGTATATGACAGCGGATACCTTTCTGTCCCCATTACGATAAAAAACTAAAAACATCAGTTTTGACATTGGTTGTTCTTGCATTAAGGTACAGATTTAAATTACCATAAATGTATGTGTTTATCACAGTCACATAGTATCTTATTCAAGCCTGCTCCTAAATACGATTCTGTCACTCCCAAATGGTATTTTCCCTGCTCCCGATGATGCTCCCAAACCACATTTGGTCACTTGCACCCCTGAAAACCAAAACTTTATCTAAATACAAAATTTTATCAAAATCGTTAGAACCATTTTCGAGATCCGAAATATATACATATATACAAGAATTGCTCGTTTAAAGATATTAGATTTTAAGATATTTTGAACCAGGAACAGGATCAAGGGCCGAGCAAACCCTTGGCCCAGCATCCCCCCAGTGGTATCGTTTCACTTGGAGGATTTTATGACCACGAACATTTTTATCATCCCCCAGCCACCATTAATGAAGAAGAAGGATCTTTGATCTGCTGGTCTTCCTCTATATGATCGGCCCGGTACCCTCCGGTTACAAGTCCGACGATTTATCGATCGGGCTACCGCGGCCCGCACCCAATTCTAACTTTATTTTGATCGATCTCTTTTAAATTTCAAAAACAATAATAATTCTAACGTGTTGCCAAAACTCGTTTGCCAAATACCATAAAAATTTAAATTTACGCTGATGTGATTAAATATGAAATCCATTATTATAATAAAACGTGGTTGCTATGAAACAGTAACAATAAGAGTAATCATAAAGAAAATGGCAAAGAAAGCTCGTCAAACTTTTAATGAATGCACAAAAAACGGGGGGTTTTGTGAAAACTTGCGTTTTTACAGAAAAAACTCGATGTAGATAAACACAAAAACCAAAACTTTATCTAAGTAATAATTTATGAAAATCGTTAGAGCCGTTTTCAAGATCCGAAATATATATATACAAAATTGCTCGTTTAAAGATATTAGATGTGGTATGTCTTATCTTTCAAAAATATCGAATTTTTCCAACTAGTTGAGTTACGTATTTGCCTTACCTAGAAAAAAACTAGATAAACATCGTTATTGTTACCATTACATGGATGATAACTTTAAAACTTTAGAGCTGTTAGGCAATGTGTTAACGTTCTTTCTATTTTTCATTTACTTGATTTATTATGATATCATTTTTGCTATTCTTTTAAAGCTTCTGATGAGAAGTAAGTACTTAGCTGTGTTTTCTTCTGAGTGAGTATCTCCATTTTGATGATTCTTTTATGTCACTAGTATACAAGTTTTTTGTAAATTTCAGTTTGGTAATTTATTGTTCGTATAAATAGAAATAAAGCTTTAGAAACAGAATATTAAATTAGAATACAAAATAATGTTCAAAACTGCTGGTAAAAACTGAAACACTCAGTTACAGCATCTAAGAGCAGCAGTTCTGCCCAGGTTTTTAACTCACCATTTGGGAATATCCACGACCAAGCTAAACAAATTGCCTAATATGGAGCATATCTTCATATTGGTAGGGTATTAAGCTTAAAAATTATCTTCCCAGGGCCAGAGCTGAGGCAGAATTGTTAGTAAATACCAACAAACAACTCAGTTACAGCATCCAGAGACAAATCTTAAGTTTGATATCAGCTTGCAATTTTTGCCTTATTTCTAGCAGTAGTAGTTCTGTAATTCAAACCTTATACTTCAGCTTTTTTTCCCCTCTTGTTTTTGAGGTTCAGAGATAGCAGCAGCAGGGTTTGCCGACCTCTCACGACACTAAACTCACTAGCGCACCTGCCCATGGCGGCCAAGACCTACTGTGCCCCGGGAAATACCCAGTATTTAGTTCCCAAGTATGCATGGTACTCATTTTATCAACCCAATAGGCTAAGTTGACTTTGCCCAACCCGAGAATCAACCCAGGTTTGCTCTGTAGTAGCGCTAAGCGCTGCTACTGAGCTTCCTACCTCTCACTGGTGTGCTGAATTATTTTTAGTAGGGATGGACCGGATAGTGATTTTGCCGGATACCGGATATCGGATATCCGGTGGCCCATCACACGCCGGATACCGGATATCCGGCCGGATATCCTGCGGATATCCGGCATTACAATTACATTGCATGTTCGCTTATTTT
Source organism: Uloborus plumipes (assembly GCA_038373865.1). Taxonomy (NCBI): domain Eukaryota; kingdom Metazoa; phylum Arthropoda; class Arachnida; order Araneae; family Uloboridae; genus Uloborus; species Uloborus plumipes. The sequence goes on along the minus strand of JAXGGA010013416.1, from coordinate 18,530 downwards.
TATGTAATGCAGCTTCAAAACAATAAATCAAAGTTGTTTCTCGCATTATTTCTTTAAGAACATGTTAAATACATTTAAATTAATTTTTAAAGCCTCTATTTTATTTGTACAGGAGTAGCGCTACATATGAAATAAAACACTAGCATATTGGGATTTCTTTCAAAATTATGTATTTTTATCAAAATAGACGAAACTTTAAAAGATTGAATTAAATATTTCTGTATATACTCAAAGTTTAAACTTTTAATTATCCTTAGTTTAAATTTTAAAGCTTTTCTGTTTCAATATCATTTCAATAGGTTTCTACGTAAATGATACAGTTATTAAATGTTTCACCAATATTAAAAAAAAAGAAACGAAAGAAAAATCTGGTATGGGCCCCACACTACTTCCTTTTACGTGTAAATTTCTTAGTAGTTGCCTTAAGTGTCAAAAAAAGTGCTTGGAGTGAGCAAGGTAACAATTCAAATATTTACTCCCCTAATCTGCCACGAAACAATGCAAAAAATATTTAACAATGGTTAATTTTCTAAATATTTTTGCTGATTTTAATATCATTCAGTGAATTTTTCGCAAAATATCGCCAATAGCGCCAAGTTGAACCCAAATTCAAAAAAAAAAAAAAAAAAATTCGCCAAATTTGTCGCCAACTTGGCGATATGTCGCCAAGTTGGCGTCAAACACTTGGTATGTCGCCAAGTTGGCGTCAAACACTTGGCGACATATCGCCAAGTGGTCGCGCCAATTCATATCACTTGAGTCTGCATTGAAATTAACACTGATTTACCCCAAAAAAGGGGTAAAACACCCCCTTGGGTACATTCAAATGCAATCACAAGGGGAGGTGCACAACTAGACCATACTCAGAGCCTACATACCAAGCTAGAAGTTTCTACGGTATATAGTTTTTGAGTTATGCGAGCCACATCCGCACATACATCCGCACATACGTACATACAGACGTCACGAGAAAACTCGTCGTAATTAACTCGGGGGTGGTTGAAAAGAATTTTTCGGCTGCTTATATGTTGGTAAGTACATATGCACGTGCTGACAGGTCGAAAAAACTACTGAACATTCATTTGGGGGTGAGCAAAATCAAAATTTAGACTCAAATTTGAGTGATTTTTTTTTCGCGATCACAATACTTCCTTTACTACGTAAAAGGAAGTAAAAAAGGAAAAAAAAAACTAAGCTCATATAAACGTTTTTTTTTTTTTTTTTCCAATTGATACATATTTTATTAGAATTTTATGAATTTAAACTTCATTACAAAATAACACATTTTCTTATTTCTAATTTTGCAATAATATAAAGCAAAATTTTGCTTTAAAATTCTTTTTTTTAAAGAATAATATGCATGTAATTTTTCTAACATACAAGTTAAAGAAGAAAATATTAAAACAGGACCAGTGTGTTAAATAATAATAATAATAAAGTTATACTCAAATAATCAGTTAAAAATTTTATATAACTCCAAAAAACAAAGAACATGTTTTCTGAAGATTCAAATCAGCAGTTTAAATATACTAACTATAAGAGGTATGCCAAAGTTGTTCACTTTTAAAAAAACAAATGAGTAAACTTTACTTAAATAATCAACTTGAAATTTTACTTTAGTTCCAAAAAATTAAGATACACATTCTTAAAAGTGACAAATTATCATTTTAAATACATTAAGGGTCATGCTAAACATATTCACTTTTTTAAAAACAAATTAATAAACTAATTCTTAAACGATCACCTCGAAATTCAACTTCATTTTGAAAAAATAAAGATACATTCCGAGATGCAAATGTTATATTTATGGGTTATTCCAGCCAAAATGGTACAAATCATGTCTGAAATTGTCGAGTTAAGTTTATCAAATGAAGTAGTTTTCGCCAACTAATCATGGTTTTAAAAATTATTCTCTGTTTATTTGTGCATAATAAAGTGTAAATGGCTTGTATATATGAGTCATTCATTAAGGGTTTTGAATAGTTCGACCACTTTGTGTAACAGAGGAGACAAATGAGGTTTGAAAAATATATTTCTAATCGTAAAGAAAAGTTAATTACAGAACAAGTATAAAATGAACTAAGCATCCTAAAACTAATTCTGTCTGCAATTTCAAGAAAAAATATTTTTTGCACTATTAATGCGACTGTAACAGAGTGGACATCCCACAGTGCAAATTAACTATCATCAGCAAAGAATTTTAGGCTTATCTTAGTTACTGATTATATAATTCAATGTATCAAAGTAATCAAAGCAGATACATTACTTGTACTTATTAAAAAAAATATCACATTGAATGTGATTGCTTATTTTATTTCTGAAAGGCTTGTAACAGAGTGGACAGTTTGAAACATAAAAAAAATCTAGGAACAAAGATAAATAGGTGTTTTTCCAAGATTTTTTTTGTTTACATACATAAAAATCAGCAGAAAGGGTGTCAGAAGCATTTTTTGTGCTGTGCATTGCAAATGATTTTGTTGTTGCATTTCAGCTTAATCTTAAATTGCATTTTAAGTCCTAGCAATTTGAAGCTGGGGCAGATCATTTTTTCCATTTTTTGCCAAAGAATTTTTTTTTTTTTTTTTTTGGGGGGGGGGTCCTTTATAAATGGCTTATGCCTAAATAAGTAATACTTGGTTACACACAATTAGATGGAGAACAAATAAAAAAAATATAATTAATTGGTGGTAAACATTAAAATTAATTTCCAAAATTCTGAAGTATCGGGACTGATTTGTACCATTTTCGCTGAAATGACCGATATATTATCATTATTATTTAAAATTATTCTAAACATGTTCACTTTAAAAAATAAATTAATAAACTTGTATCTAAATAAAGTTTTACTTAAATTCTAAAAGACAAAATACACTTTCTAATGATGCAAATTAACATCTTAAATACAGTCAAGTCTCAATAGCTCACAGTCCCAAGGGACCGGCTAAAAACTTAGAGTTATTGATAGTTCGAGTTACAAGCAGTTCCTACCGTCTTTTCAAGAATTTGGGACCAAATGAAAACTTTGAAATGAAGGTATATTTGAGTTTATAAAGCTTTGAGTTATCGAAACTCGATTGAATGTTATTGAGTGTCATGCTCAACATGTTCTCGAGGAGTTATGGAGCGGCGTGACAGACGTGAAAAGATTCTAATAGCAGAAAAATATCTTTTCTGAAAGGAAGATATTACAAAAAGAAAGAACGAAACAAAGTGCAAAATTCAAAATTTCTTTACACACATTTAAACTCTTTCAAAAAAAAAAAGCATGGTTTTAAGTTGCGACGATTCATGGGGACAGATGTTTTCATTATCTAAAAGAAAACTTTCGTCAATGTTAGATAGGTTATTTAGTGTATGTTATTTTCAATTATAATGAAGCAATAATAGTGGCAAAGTAAAAAATATCTAATTACAACATCATTGGGTGTTAATAGATCGCAATTTTTGTTAGAAGCACAAAAACTAAAAATAAAAGAATTCAATAAATAAAATAATTTGAGAATTTATATTAAAAGCTACTGCGATTAATTTTTATGAACTGACGATATGATCGTACGTTTTTTTCAAACTTTTGTCGCACATTAATCCTTGAAGGTTTGTAGCCTTTTCTTTCTAAATATTTTAACTAAAATATTTTTGAAAAGCTGAAGACAATCATATTTTATCTGGCAATTGTGAAAAATCAAATATGCAGAATTCTTCCACAGTCGGAGGAATAACACAATTGTTGTTTTAGAAGCAAAAATTGGTAAAAAGGAAAGATGAAAAGTAATTACATCATCTAAAAGGTTTATCAAACAATGAAATTTTTAACTAAGATTTTTATAAAAAAGAAAATATTTAATTAGGTCCTCACATCATACCGGATAACCCTCACATGAATTCCGGATATTTCCCACATCAATACCGGATACTTAGCCGGATATCCTGCAAAAATCTTCCGGATATCCGTATCCGGGGCTGTCAGCCGGATCGGATATCCGGAAGTACCGGATACTTAAAATATCAACCGGATAGGCCGGATACCGGATAGTTACCGGATATCCGGTCCATCCCTAATTTTTAGCTTCCATTGTGAATATATACTGAGCTTCTATGTAATATTATTTGCCTGTAGCCTAGTTATGGCTGTTGCAGACTGACAAAACCAAAAGAACAGTGAAGCTGAAGTATTTGGATACTTAACTTAGCTTTTCAGGTTTTGCTTGTAATTAATTGTACCTTAGCTCCCACTATTAGACACTAATTTCTAGCTATGTACAAACTGTCTGAATAAAAGAAGGGAAAGAGGAAGTTTAATCCTGAAGCCTCTTTTTTGCTAGCATTTGCTTTTTTTCTGAGTATGTGTTCAGAAATTGAAATTTCCCAAATTAATTTTCAAAAAAAATCAAGTGTAAAGAAGAGAAAAAAATAAACTCTTAGTATTAGACAAGCAGCTTTACTGGCTGAGTTTATTAAAACGACAGAGAGTTGAACAAAAACTCGTTCATTTTTAACTTTCAGTTGCAAGGAAAAAAAAGTGCACGAAGATCTTTTTATTGTGTAAATCAGGAATTTTTTCTTTGCAGTATTATTAAATTATTAAAATTTTAATGCCTGGTTTTACAATTAACTGCTGAATAAAATGCTTTCAATGTGAATCTACATTTAAAAGTATTAATGATTAAAATTAAAAAATATGTATGGTATATCAAAAGAGAGGCTGTTTTAAATACGTATTATGTTATTTTACATGAACATAATTTGTTTGGATGCAGATTGGATATTCACAAGACTTCATGCTTAATGCAGGCCTGTCCAGCTTATTTCACATTAAGATTGACTTCCTATCACAGTGTTTCTTAATTTACATTCAAAATTTTTCATTTAATAATAAAAGGAGATATACAGTAAAGCACAGTATATACGTTTCTCTCTCATATGTTTTTTTTCAATTGGTCCGAGCAGAGTTCAATACTTATTAACATATATCAGTTATTTTAATTTGTATGTTTTTTTCGTGTAGTCCCTTAAAAAATGTATTAATGGTGCTTCACTGTAGTAACATTATTTTTCTATGTTTCATAGTTTATTTAATAAATAAAACATAAATGAAAAAACTAGCACAAAAGTGAAAATTTTGATGTTAAGAAAGCATGATGCAGTAAGAAAGTTGCGTGTCTGGCAACTTCCACAAATCAACCTGAAATTGTTCCGTACTCTACATGTTAACCATTCCTACCATAAGATAATTCACTGCATTATAATGAAACAAGGCTATCTGTATAATAAAACTGTCCACATAAATTTTGTATGAAATATATATGCAAGGCAAGTAGAAACTTTAATTTTAGTATAAGAGTTAAAGAAACAATAAATAGCCTTACTAATTGAATCATTCATAAATCTTACTGAAGGAAAAGTAATACTTTTTCCTTTATTCAATTCTTCGAAGAATTTCATATCACCAATTTTTCAATTATAAAGGGTCATATAATTGAAACTATCCACTAAAAGCTGAAAATTTTTAGCTCATTGTGGGCATTGGTTCAGAGTGAACCAACACGTCCACCTACCCACTCTTAATATTCCTACTGCAAATAACTCTGATTACCTATATATTACAACAATCAACAAAGATTTGTAATAACTTTCAGGTACATCAAACATATATCTCCTTATTTGGGATAATTTCCTCAATGTTTTTCTGTATAACAACTACTCTGCTTCCCATTTAAAGAATTTCTACCTAAACCCTTATTTGTTTTATCCTGTACCTTGAATGTAATTCATTGAGCCTTCTTTTCTCATAGGTATAGAAGCTGAATGTTCCACTCATCCATGATTGTTTGAAGATAAGCCGTTTTAACTTACCATCTTAAAAGAAAATTGGTTTTTAAGTTTCCGTGCTTAATCAAGCCATAGAATCAAATTCATAAAGAGAAAACAAAAATGTAATGAAAAATAAACCTTCTCTCTGTAATGTTTACATGATTTCACGAAAGCTTATGTTCAAAATGTTGTAGATATATTAGTTTGTAAAATATGTCAATATTTTTATATTGAAACTGTTAAAACATGATTTCTGTTATTACTGCCTAAAGTAATTAAAAATTATTAATGTAAAGTGTTTTATTCATTTTTATACAATTATTATTCATTTTATACTATTATTAATGGAAAGTGTTTTATTCATTTTTATACAATACTTTCATTAACCTTCTCTCCCTTTTCGAAATCAAACTGATCCATTTCAGATAGGGGTGGAACTGATTTTTTTTTTGTTTGGACAAATGGTTTTTAGAATTAATCAAAAATAAAGAAGATGAACTTTCGTATATCATATTTAAAATCATTAACAAAAGTAGCAATGTTAAACGAGAATTAAACATTAAACTAATAATATCTTATGTCCTAATAACAACAGCTTGCATGGAGATGCCATGTTTTACTGAAAACATTATAAGATATTATACTAAGGTTAGTGAAACCCCTATAAATTAAATACAGTAAAAGCATGGGAAACACTGAATTCCAGATACGCTGATTTTCCTATTAATTGAGAGCTTGAAAATTCATCAAACGTTTCGCGTGATAAGATTACGAGAGAGAGAGAAGTACTCGAAAAACCAGGCATGAAAGTTTTCCGCTTTAACGCGGAAATCCGCTTTTTTGAAAGCTCTCAGCACTGTTTCTGAGATCGATTCAAATCCGTCGAGAACTCGAGATAGGAAATGGGAGGAGGGGGGGGCTATAAATCCGACTATAAATCACTAATTTATCAGTTATTTTCGTACCAATTATATTTTATTTTGATAAATTCTCTAAAATACAGTGGTGCAAGTGCTGCGCCACGCTGCGCCAAATAAAGAATCTTGCGCCATCCTGCTCCCAAACGCACTTTTTGATTGAAATTGCGCCAAAACGGCCGTTTTTCTAGCGAATATCGCGAAAAAGTGGCATAACTTCTGCTTTTGTTAACCGTACGTTATGACGGTTGCTATGGCGATATTCTGAACACGTGCGTCGCGAAAAATATTCTCCTTGTCTGAAATTTCAATCCTTTTGCATCTTGCAAAAATTTTGATATTTTTCACAATCCAAAATTATTTTGACATATGCTACCTCAGCTTAACTTATTTTATGTTTTATTTTGAAAAAAAAGAAATTTATTTTTAGAAGCATGTCAACATCTAGCGTTTACGTGGCGGACGAAGCTTCCTATGTTGAAGATTTCAATCCAAATGCATCTTGCAAACATTTTAATATTTTTGACAATTAACCGTTATTTCGACAATATATACCTTCCATTAGCGTATTTTAGCTTATATTTTGAAAACAAATAATTTATTTTTTTCGATTTATATACCTATTAATTTTTGCAAGCTTGATTTTAATAAGCATTAGGTTATCCATTGCTTCATTTTTTGGAAAACAATTGAAACAATCAAGCACATAATGTTTAATTATGGCTTTGTACTGAAAGGCAGTATTTTGATAAGTTGAATTTGTAAAATTATAATTTTAAAAGCTTAAAATAGAATTTTCCATGCTAAAGGAAAGAATTCCCTGCTCCCGAAGATGCTCCCAAACCACATTTGGTCACTTGCACCCCTGAAAATATCATTTGTCATGTCTGTGATTATCCAGTGGTAGATCTTCGAAATTGCTTGATATTTTTATAAATGATTTTCCGTCTGCTACATAAATGAAACTGTCATGTGAAAACTGAGTGTATTTTATGAATTTACAATATTCAAAATTCTGAACAAAGTTATTTTTCTTTACATAAATTGGTAATTATGAAAATAATTGATTTTGAAACCCTTGACTTAGTGCGAAATAAATATTTCCAGATGTCTGCAACCTCATCTTACATGGTATATGCGTTCGGTGGCGTTAATTTAGCTCCTGCGAAAAGTTCAGCTTTTTTTGTCATCTGGCACTTTCATGCCTGAAAAACAAATCGGCAAAAATTGCAATTCAAAACTCTGCAAATTCATTTTCGAAAGTGATGTTGTACAAAACTCGCGATTGCAACAAGCAGACTAATCTCATACATGATTGAGTAAATTATACATTTCTGATTTTTAACTCGTTAATTTATAAAGCTGTGAGTAACCGCCCCTAAGCAAGGCCTAAGGCAGGAACATGCAATTTACGAGTTGTACTGTTCCCATGTGCAGTCGCTCGCTGCTATTCTAATTTCTCATTAGCTACCAGTTTTTTTCGGCTCTTAGTTCTATAAGAGGATTTTTGCCTCCAACTCGTTCACTTTTGTATTCCATGCTGATAAGGGCATAATAAGCCCGAAACTGCAGTCGTCATTTACTTTTACTTTACTTTTTTTTCCCCTTCTCTTTTCAACTATTGTTCCTTAAGTATCACTTTCGGTTTCAGTTTTTGTTGCAAGTAACGCACTTTCAAAATGACATCTGGTCGAAGAATTCTGACAGGGATTGTCCACAAATGATATCATGCAGGAAGGAGTGTGACATGTTTTTTTATTACAATTTGCTTGTGGCAAATGTGACACATGACCAAGAATTTCGAAGGGGAACGTTTCTAGAGAATTTTTCATCCCTGGTGACAAATTTTAAAAACTAAAAGTAAGAGGGTGAACTAAAATTAATTTAAAAATCTGTTTGCTGGAAAATATGAAAGTTTGTGGCTATAATCAAACTTCATTTTGTGCGGAAGAAAAATTCTTGTGAATGCATACACTAATAAACAGGGTTGTGGAAATTTTTCGTCCCGTAACAAGCAATTAGCATAAAATTTTAGCTAAAAAAAGTAGAAAAATTGCAAAAAAACATATTTAAAATTGCGAAGAAAAAAAATAGATATTAGTCCCTCAGTTTCCTAACTAATGGTATGCCCGATTTCGAGGCTGCAGGTGCTTTATTTGGGGTTTAATCAGGCCCATCATTTCAAGTTTTTCCAAGAGGGTCGAAGATGCAAACACAATACAATTTCGTCAGAGAGCGGCAAAACCAGGCCCACATATGTGTAAATACATTGATTTACCCAAGCGAGGGGGGCGCAATTGAACCCCCTAAATGAGGGGACTAGGTTTAGTATATTTTTTAATATACAGACACAGAGGCATACAATTATGGAGAGTATAAAGTTCAAAGATACGATGAGTTGCTGTCAACGGAAAGTTGTAGCTAAGCCAGGCCCATTATTATAATTCTTTGTAGAGGGTAGGGGGAAGGGCCTCAAGGTTAAATTATTTCAAAATTTAGTTTAAACAAAGCAACTTTTTGCAAATACATTGATTTTCCAAAGTCGTGGGGACGGTGGCAAAATAACAGGCCTGGATAAAGCTAAGACTGGCTCACTTGCGTAACATTTGTCCTGTACAAGCAGACGTTGAAGTGTTTTACCTCTTTTCTTAAAATCACTGAAATTTAGTTACAGTCTATCCAAAGTCTAGAATGGCAAATAATCTGTGGACGTGATGCAGCACACACATAATACAAATACGTACATTGATAAATGCTTATAGATGTCTAAAGAGTAACAAAAACAAAAATGCAATAAAAAAGAAGGAATTTTGTATATATGAGAGGTGGAAAAGTTGAAAAAGAGGCGTGGCAAAAGTTAATTCGAAATATTATGTTCTTTACTTAGAAGATTGGAGATGGATTTTGGAAAGTCATTACGTCCTTAAATTAAACATTCAAAGTTAGAATTTTAGTTCTAGAGCTTGAATGGACCTTATTCACGGTTTGGCAACGGTCTTCGTTTGCGGGTATTTACATCCAGTTTCTACAATCTTGATTGGTTCCAAATCTTAAATTTCGTCTGCTAGGCTCGGTCAGGGAGTAAAAGGAAGGAGATGGATCTCCATGATACCGGTTTGGCAACAAAATTTCACTTCCGCCAGGGAGCGCTGCTGCAACCTTAATTTGTTTACATCCCGTAGTCTAGCGTTTTAAAGGGCATTTAAATAAGGGAATTTCCTAAATATTAGGAAATTTAAAGCTGTTTTTGCTATGAAAGCTGTTTAGAGAAGCATAGAACACTTTACTTCATTCTACGTTTATAATATATTTTGCATTCGAAGCGTTAATTTTTGCTTTTGAAGCAATTCTTTTAAAACCTAATTTGATCTGCTGTCACTTAGGTGAAGAGCTTAATGATTTATAAATTTCTCCATTGCATAGGTGCCCATGGGGGGGGGGGGCTATTATGGCGCAAGTTGCGCCATTAAAAAAAATTTTTTTTGGAGGGGGAGGGAAAAACTAATTTATTTATTTATTTTTTGAATTATTTATTAATTATTTTTTTTAATTTAAATTATTTACTGTTTTTTTTTTAAATTATTCCTTAATTTATTTTTTTTAATTTAAATTATTTCTTTGTTATTATTTTTTATTTGTTTTTTTTTTTGTGTGTGTGCTTGGAATGTCTGGAAGAGAAAAAAAGCGATTCTATTCTGCGCAAAATTAATACTTTTAAAAAATTAGTAATTTTGTAAAAAATAATAGTTATAATTTAAAAAACAAACAAATAATGTTTCAAAAAATAAATAAATATTATTTAAAGAAATAAATAAGTAATATTAAAAAAAATAAATAAAATAAAATACATTAATAAAAAAAGAGGCAAAAATAAAAAGCACAAAAGGGAAATGAAATATGAGAAAGTAAATAACTTTAAAATCATAATGTTTAACATTTCTCTTTCGTGGGAATAATTGTGCCCCATATCTGACCTCTCAATTACCACGCATCCGCTACCCGAATAGCGCCGGCTACCTTCCGTCGGTCTCCCCGCTGACCCCGCCGAAAGCTCGGGGTCCTCGGCGAAATTCTCTTTCCCCTTCTCCGTCAGCCCCTCGTGCGTAGAAGGAATTGCTTTCTAACATGGCGAAAACCAACTACTCCATCGAGGAGTGTGAGGCCTACTTTGACGGAAAGGCAAAGAGCACCGAAGAAGCGATGAGAGATTTCCCCCCTCTCCACGATATTCCGCATGCCTACCTGGGATTCCGGGGAGCTACACCGGAAGTCGACGCTCTTCTGAAGCGAATGAGAGCGGCAGCTAGGGATTGGAACACCATTGGCCGCTCCACCCCGACAGAATACCTCATCTGGGTGCGGGAGTTCAACTCCGTCGTCCTGGAACTGAAGCAAGCTGCACCATTGGACACCAAGGGTGAGAATAGTTTGCTTCTATCCATTGACGAGCTGATTGTTCCCTCCCTAACTGAAAATGGGGAACCTAATGTTAAGGCTAGTAAAGCCAAAGAACCTAAAAGAAAATTAACTGCCGACGGGTACTCTGCCCCCGGCAAAACTGCTAAAACTAAGAAAATCGAAACCACTAAAGGAGAGGTTAACACCTCCAACAGGTTCCTGCCCCTAAGCCAGGACGGTGATACCATGGAAATTGTGGAGGAAAATTCCTCGCCCATGGCCTCAACCTCCAATGCCGAGGTTGAATCTAAAGTTAAGCCTATTTTGGCCCTCTACCCTGAGAACTATACCGAATTCGTGAAACAGCTAAGCGAGGACACGGGGGCAAAATTCAAGGTGCGCCTCGCTGGTCAATTCGCGAGAATCTTCCCGGAGACCTCCGATGACCACCGCACCCTCACCAAACACATGCAGGATCGTAAGATCCAGCATTTTGTGCATTTACCCAGGCAGCAGAAGCCCTTGAAGGTCGTTATTAAGGGGTTACCCTTAAAGACCGACAAGGAGGACCTGAAGTGGGCTGTCGAGGAGCAGGGATTTAGCGTGAGCAAAGTATCCCAGTTAATGCGAAAGGGCTCCATCCCCCTACCCATCTTCCAACTCCACCTTAATCATACGGTGGAAGTTGGTAAGATATACGATGTGGAAGAACTTTTCCACACGTATATTACGATTGAGCCTTACAAGGCGCGTAAGGGACCGACGCAGTGTCATCGGTGCCAGAATTATAATCACAGCAGTACCAATTGCTATATGACACCTCGCTGCGTTCGGTGTGGGGAGGAGCACCTCACCAGCGAATGCCCGCATGGGGATAAGCTCAAGGCGCCTAAATGTGCCAATTGTCAGGGCCCCCATCCTGCATCCTATAGAGGATGCCCAAAATTCAAAAGATTCTCCCAAAAGAGCACTCAGGGGTCTAAAACCAATATTCCGGCCAAAAACACCCCCCACCCCCGCAAAACTTTCAACTCCAAACCTGCAAACCCTGAGCGCTCGTACGCCGACGCTGTTACTAAGCCGGCCAATCAGGAGGCTCCTAGCCTCCAAGCTAAACCCGCTCCTCGCGCCGGCAATTCGGCTGCCTCGGAAACGAGTCAGTCGCGCCGTGCCAGCTGCAGACCCAATACCACTTCAGGTGAACCATCGATGGGGGATTCCATTAGGGAGATCCTTGGCATGTTCAAGGGATTTAATATCCCTGCTATACTAAAGATTATTAAAAACACCCTCCCCTCGCTCAAAAGCGAGACCGATCCAATAAATAAAATGTGGATCATTTTCCAGGCCTTTGCGGAGGCCGATGAGTCATTTGTCGCCCCGTAATGGTCCTGCTCCCCCTTTCTGGCTTCTCTTTGCTGTCTTGGAATGCCAATGGGCTTCCCGGCCGGCTCGCTGAGTTTCGCCAACTCGTTCTGGATTACTCTCCGGACATTGTTTTCATCCAGGAGACCCACCTAAAAAGTGGCATCAAAACCCCTGGTTTAGCAAATTACTCTGCCTATAGAAATGACCGTGTTACAGGCACAATTGCCCATGGGGGCACAGCTATCTACGTGAAACGCTCCATCCCCCACTTCCACCACCCAACACCCCCCCTACTCGCCACTGAGGCTACTCTAGTTACTATCACCCCCAGTGGTCGTGACCCCATTACACTGGTCTCCGCTTACGTCTTACACTTGAACTGCGGATCGCGGGAAAAGAGAAGAAGGCTCAGTAATGATCTGGAAGCTCTTTTCCGCCCCGCTCATAGCACAATAGTCTGCGGAGACCTGAACTCACACCACACAACTTGGAATTGCAACAATAACAATGCCTATGGCATAGCCATTAATTCATTTGTCCAAAGGACGGGCGTCACTGTTGCCTTTCCCCCTACACCTACACGTGTCACGGTTGACCATGCGTCGACAATCGACATCGGATTAATTAAACGGTTCCCGTTTAAATTTGAGGTGACTTCGTTACCGAAGCTCTCCTCAGATCATAATCCGGTGTTGTTTTTGTTTGACGTGTTTACCGTCGACACCTCACTCCCAAACGCTTCCATTCCTGATTGGCCGAAATTTCGGCGCATTCTTAACACTATGCATTTTAATTTTAGCAACATAAACACGGGGGATGAGCTTAACTTGGCAGTTAATGCTTTCACGAATTCAATCAAGTCCCTCCATAATAAGGTCTCCAAGCCCGTCACTACTGAGAGGGACTCTAAGTTTGATCTCCCTTACTTCATTAAGAAGGCTATAAGGGAGAAAAACGAACTTAGGAGGCAATTCCAGCGCACCAGAGACCCCAGCACTGCTGCTGCATACAAGGAAATGCAGCGCAACGTTAACGAACTCCTCAGGAGGCACAGAAATGACCAATGGACACAATATATCTCTAGCCTGTCCGCCGATGACAATTCCATATGGAAGGCAGTCAGGCGTTACAGGCGGGGATATCAACATATTCCGCCCCTTGATGGCCAGCCAACCCCTGCGTACACTGATGCTCAAAAAGCGGAACGCTTTGCCGAGCACTTTGTATCGCAGTTCACAGTTAACAACATCAGACACTACGAAACAGAAACACTGGTAACTCACACACTCCAAAACTACTTCTCAGGTACACACGCGGACAACACCATCCAAATTTTGCCCACGGATGTCTGCAATTACATCAAGCGCTGCAAAAAGAAAAAGAGCCCGGGGATAGATGGAATCTCCAACACGCTAATTAAAAACCTCCCCATCCGAACTATTTTCTATTTAACTCAGCTAATTAACTCCATCATTAGACTAGGAATTTTCCCTTGCTCTTGGAAAAATGCCATAATCATTACGGTTCTTAAACCGGGCAAACCAAGTTCAGAGCCGGCTAGCTACCGGCCAATCAGCCTCCTCCCCACCTTTTCAAAATTAGCGGAAGCCTGCATTCATGATAAACTCCTCACTTTTCTAAACACTCATCGGCTCATACCCTCCGAGCAGTTTGGCTTCCGCAAGAAACACAGCACTAATCATCAGCTTCTACGTGTCGTCGAAACAATACGACACGAAAAAAGCAAGGGAAACCCCTCTGCAGCACTCTTTCTTGACGTTGCTAAGGCATTCGACAGGGTTTGGATACCAGCCCTCTTATACAAACTCATACGCCTTGGGATACCCCATGCATACATAAACATTATCAAATCCTATCCTACTGATAGGCACTTTGTCGTTCGTGTTAACAAAGCTTACTCAGCGCCCAGGCAAATAAGTGCCGGGGTGCCGCAGGGATCGATTCTCGGTCCCACCTTATATTCTCTTTACACGAACGACATTCCACGCACGGACAACACCCAGCTTGCCATTTACGCAGATGACACCTGCATCCTGGCCTCTGCCAAAAATCCTAACGAAGCCTCCGCAGCCATACAATTCCACCTCAATTTGCTGGATATCTGGTTGCGTACTTGGAAAATAGAAGTCAACGCCTCAAAAAGCATCGCAGTCTCTTTCTTTAGTGACCCACACCCCCTTAACTTATACCTTTATACTAGCCCCATTTCTTGGGCCAAAACTGCACCTTATCTAGGAATTACTTTCGATCAAAATTTAACTTGGAGACCTCACATTGAAAACATTCGGACAAAATTCATAAAGGCAAAAGCCTCCCTCACCCCCCTTATCCACCGGCGTAGTGTTTTGTCTACGGACAATAAGCTGCTCCTTTATAAAATGTGCCTCCGCCCCATGATTACCTACGGAGCACCCATCTGGGCCACCTCCGCAATTTCAAATTTTAAAAGGGTTGAGAACCTTCAGCGAGTAATGGTCAGGGATGCCGTTAACTCCGAGTGGTATGTCCGTACGGACAAAATCATTGAGGAGATCGGCATTCCAACACTCAAAGAATTTTCTAAAAAACTTGCCAAGAGATTTTTTGAAAATATCCCACTGGTTCAAAACGACTTGCTGGACAGTTTACCGGATTATGATCCGACTGATCTAGCAAACCACCGCAGGCCCCGTGCCCTACTCAGCAACTAGCTGCACGGCGCTCCTTGGCGGTTCGCCGCTAAGGTTCACCGGATGGCATTAGGGATGCTGTCCTGGCTTGGACTCCCACTCAAAACTCTTGTAACCCTAATATTTTTCAGTTTTTTAACGGCCTCGTGCCGAACTTAACTACTATGCTTACTTATAAAACCCCTGTACTGGGAAAAAAAAAAAAAAAAAAAAAATAAAAAACCTATTTCCATACCCCCTAGTTTTAATCTCTTTTAATTTTTCATCATTTTCTAGTAATTTTTCACCTCGAAATTGTTAAATTTCATGCTCGTAAGATAACTATTATGCCAGCTCGTCATTGGTTCAGAAGCGCTATCTCATTCCCACCATCCAATCACGACATGGGAGGTAGAGGGCTACGCCCTAGGAACTCCCAAGGATCGAACATTTTGACTTCGTCTGAGTCGAGAGATCATAAGTCAATCGGCTTCAGCGCCATCTCTCGGCAGTGGAAAAATCGGGACACATTTTCACCCGCGTTGCCAAAGGAGATGAGGCTCCTTCCTTTTAGCCTTCTTGGGCTCGGTCAATACCCGCAATGACGTCACATGAATAAGGTTCATTCTCTATCTAGGGGGCAAATTTACCATGTCCCAATTGCTAGGGGCTCCTCGATAAAATAGCGACAGAAAGGGACTCAAAAATGCATATGATGATTCTCAGTGGCCCTGTGTCACTTCGTGATGTAACACTGGAAGCAAAAATGTGTCAAATTTCCAGTCTTTATCTGACCGATCATATAGTACGGACTTTCAATTAGTTACATTTTTGGGAGGAGCAAAATTCCTAATTTGCATAGTGAAACTTCAAATTTCACCGAATGATGAAATACAATGATGCACACAGCCCGTACCTACCACCATACCTGCCTATTGTGGTTTGTTAGAATTGCGAATAACTAAAACTAGCTTCCTAATATAAAAACGTACTGAAACGAAATAGTATTGACCTCGAGAAGACCAAGATGAGCATTGGTTCAAGATAACACTCCGGTTATTAGTACGCTCCTTGCATTGAGATGAGCATATTCTGTTTGTAACTTTAACGGCAAAGAAAAATTGCCGCGAACGAAAACAAAGTTCGCGCGTTGTCAAATTGCAAGATCAAGATACCAAATTCTACATTTAGATATTTTTCCCGTAAAACTATGGGTTTGCTTGAAGATTGTGAGACGTACTTTCTTACGAATGATTTATACGAGGTTTTGAATGTTAGCCAAGATGCTTCGGAAAAAGAATGTGTGTTTTAACTTATTTTTCTTATTTGTTTTCACTTTTTGTGAAGTAAGTTTTGAAGTTAAAATTATTTAATTATTTTAGTGAAGGATGCTTACCGGAAACGTTCTCTGCTTTTTCATCCGGACCGAGTCGATTCTAGTGCGAAAGAAAAAGCTACTCGACAGTTTCAAATTTTATCGCAAGTTCATTCTATTTTGTCGGACAAAGACAAAAGAGGATTCTACGACGAAACTGGTAAAAGTGTATTAGTTTATGTGAAAAATTCTTTGTTTTAACAAAAAACCAATGAAGGTTTTCTTCACCTTTTAACATTACATATGTTACTTATTATTCACTTTTTTTTACAAGGTGTCGAATGATGAGTTTTGAATTTACAATTAAACGAAAAGACTTAGCCTGTTTCGCAGTTTTTGAAAAACATTCTTTGGCAGGTTAAAATAACTTTTCTAAGGGACTTACTTTTATGTTGGAAGTTTAATATCAGCTCTAGACGCTCTTGATGAAATTTTCTTATCAAAAATAGAGTTAATATACTTATTAACTCCACTGCATCTACAATCTACAGATTTGGCAGTAAAAACAAATTTGGCTGTGTTTTTTGGCTGTTGTTTGCACGAGCATGTACAACTACATGTTCGTGCAAACTTTATTGTGTAACTTCACATAAAACCACAAAAACCTGCGATGGAGTAAATACGTAAGTACCAAAATAGATAACTATTAACGACTAAGCAGAGGTAGATATGCGCTTCATTCATGCTAAAAATAGCCGGGATGTTAATAAAAAATTGGGCCATTTGGCTTCCTCAATTTTGTGTTTGGCCTACTCGAAAACGAATAATTGCCAATCAGACGACAAATGTTAATCTTATTGGTTAACTTTTTTTTCTTCCAGAGAAAATCCCCAAGAGTAGAACTGTCACAAACCTTCTGGCAGCCTGTTCGTTTACTTTCAGTATATCATTTTCGTGAACAAGTCTTAGATGCGTACACTGCATGAATATATTTGCTGTTGTATAGATACGTTTGCCGTAGATATGTGTATTGCCTGATAATTGTTAATTTATATCTATTAAACACTGATTATGTTCAGTATAGGAAGACAACTGAATAAAAAAGTTCCACCTCTTACTTTCTTCATGGATAAATGATCTTAAGCAAAAGACATTGTGTTACGAAAAAATTTGTATACCTGTTATGAATTGTTTTTCATACCTGCCGGTAGTTTTAAGTTTTGTGTGCTGATACTTAATATTTTAATTTTACTATGTTGTCAAGGTTCAGTTTTTGATATGAAGTGTGAAAAACATTGTAAATACAATATGTACTTTCTTGGTAGAAATTATATTTTAGCTAAAATTGTATAAAAATATTTCTTGTCAAACTTGGTACCAAAGAATAAGTGCAAGCTTTTTCAAAATTATCTCAGTGTAAACATTTGCTGAAATTTGTAATTAAATGTTTTAACTTTCAAGGAAAGCAAACCTTTAAATAAATCTAAAAGTTATATTAAAATAATCGACAAAATTGTATTTTTCGGCAAAAGTCATTTAGTCCACAAAGAAAATTGTGATGAATCACTGCTGTGAATTAGATTTCACACATCTAAAGCAATTGAACAAGTTATGTGAATGAACCTGGTTGGGAATCCCTTCCAAGACAAAATGTGGCCAATGTTACAGAGCGTTCCCCAAAGATTCTGAAATACCTTACAAATCAGAACAATAGCATTAAAATCAACCCCTACTCTTTAAAAATTTAATGGTGAGTATAACCTATTATGTTAAATATTTGATTTTTAAAATTTTTTTTTCAAAGGTGGCATTGATGAAGAAAGTGGTTTGTCTGAAGGAAGAGATTGGGGTGATTATTGGAGACTCTTATTTCCTAAAATAACAAAAAAGGATATTGAGGATTACCTAAACACTTATAAAGGTAACATTTTTCTTAGTACTATTTATCTTCCATTTTATTTGTTTGTAATCCATATATTGTTTTATGCAGAAAATTTTAGCAATTTAGAAAATTATGTAAGAGGAAATCCGCTTATCTATAAAATCTAAAGG
>JAXGGA010013415.1:0-35306 GCA_038373865.1 Uloborus plumipes | reverse complement strand
GTTATAAACGGGTTCGGCAGTACAAAACTTCAATAAATGATGTTCAATTACACACTGAATAAGCGTGGGTTGAAAAGCTCCATGTATGAAAACGAGAACATTTGCATAAATAAATGAATTTTATTTGGACTGATAAAGCAATTCTGCCCAGTAAACATAAGATAGTGAAAATTAGAAACTCTCTCCCCTAGAAGCCAACTGAAAATTATATTAAAAAATTATCGGAAATAAAAACTGAGAGGTAAATGGAGAAACTATTTAAAACCATAACATATCGTTAGAGATTTTCTTATTAATTCATTTCGATAAAATAAGACAATAAGTTCACGCATTCGTCTTATTTTACAAATCAATGCTGATGCCAAAGAATCTACTATTTGATATCAGATTCAGATATGCGGAAAAGATAAGTGCTTTTTATGGCACAATTATTCATATTTTTTTTTATCATTTCTTATTTTAATGCTACGAGGGGAAAAACCGATGCACGAATGGATAATGGTTCTTTCAAACATTTGAAGAGACGTGCTGCATTTAGCTGCCAATTTAAATGCAAATTTCCCAGACTTTTTCTCTAAGACAATTAGAGGTCCTGAATGAATTTTCATATTTTTCATTTGCATACATATGAGAGGCATTTATTGAAATTGTATGTAAAAAAAATGTTACAACTTTTGTCATCAATTTAATCTCTTTCCGGTTTGATTTATAAGAATTTCTCGAATTATAAGGGGTAAAAAAATAAAATGAGAGATAGATAAAAATGAAAATGATCAACATCTTTTTAATCTCCTTTAAATTGTGCGTTTATTTTTGTCTGCTCGTTGTATGAATGCCAAAATAAAACGTTTTACAGAATAATAAAAAAATAACTTCTATTGATATGGGGTAAAAAACGATAACTAGGGGAAGACCGCCTATATTGGACCACTGCTTAAATTGGACCTCGGGCCTAAAATCTAGTACAGAGATCTATGATACACTTTAACGGTAGAAATATAAAGTTTTAGGTATAAAATCAATGTGTATGAAGTTTCACCAGTCTGCGAACTGCGTAGCGTGAGTTACGGCATGATTTATGTTGAAAACGTGTAAAATCTTATTTTGCGGACTTGTACTTAGTAAGATAGTACTAAAACTTGTAAGCTGAGATAAACTGCTGTTATAGCATTATAATCTGTGTTTAATAAGGATTACATCTATGTATTTACATGCGCGATTGTGATATTTTTTGACAGAGAAATAAGCTGAAGAATAAAAAATGGCATGTTTTCCTTTATTGAACCGAAAAAATTTTCCTATATTGGACCAGTGGTCCAATTTAAGAATATGATTTTAAGCAAGACTTTTTGTTAAGTTTAACATAAAGTAAGTGACTCATCTGATTTAATAGCGTAGTTTAGATTATTTTAAGCATACTTTAACACCTATTCACGATATTCATTTTTTATCAAGCACATTTTCGAGTAGCAGCTAATTTTAAAAATGTATGTTTTTTTTTCTCTTTTTCCATTAGACTGCAGTTTCAGGTTGTTAAACATAGCTATTAGTTTAAGTAAAATTTATGCTGGTTTACCGAAAAAGAAAATATGAAATTCTTCGATTTGTTCAAAAAGATTTTTAAAAGAAACAATTGAAGGGTCAGGGGGAAAAACCACGGTAGTCCACTTTTTGTTGAATTTAAACTGATGCTACCACCTGTTAGAAAAATAAGTGTAATTTCGTTTAGTATATGCAATATTCGTGAAAAAACACTGTAGTACATGTATTATTGTCATTTTAGAACAAGTATACTGGGGAAGTTTATGAGTTCGTAAAGTTTAAATTTCGTTTTTCTCAAAATCAATCAAACGTGACTACCGTGGTTTTTCCCCCTGACCCTTCAATTTATATGCTACTAAAATGTTCAACGTAGATGAAGCCGGTCTTTTCACTAACTAAAAGCCTCAAAATATATTGACGTAGAAAGGTAAACACCAGTTTGGAGCAGTAAGTATACATAGATGAGAGAACATCCAATGAGATCCATTTCCCAATATCGAACAGGACTCTTATGAATAAACCGCAGTCAAGGCCAGGGCAAATGCTGTAAGTAGATTCTAAAGAACAGGAGTTTGGCCTGTTAATTGACATATGTTTAATGACATTGAATTGGCTGCATCAGAGTTAGCAGTAAGTTGTCTAGATAAAAATACTCAAAGTGAAGAGGCTACATAATCGGTGTAAGTTGTACTATTGTACACTATGTACAAGAATTAGCCACGACTGAAATTAGTACAAGCTCTGCAGAATCAGCGGATAGTTCTCATCAAAGCATGATTGTCAACTCCAACTATGGTTTTGTAAAGCCCCGGCTTACATATCATCTTACCTAAAAAATAGAAAGAACAAAAAGGAAGGCTATCTCAGCAATCATTCTAACGCCGTATGAAAGAAGCATAGAACAGAAAAAGTCACAAGAAGAAGCAAGAAACAGCACAAAACAGTTATTGCAATATTCGCCATAGAAATAAAGTGCAAAACATGATTAAGTGCATGAAATGCCATCGGTGAGTTTATCAACACTGCCTAAGTGAGACCGAAGCAAAAGAAATTCTATTGCAAATCCTGGAAAAAAGCTATATAGTTCAAATACAAATTATTCTATGATTTCCTTGCACGGTCCAATTTAGGAAGCGCATGGTTCAATATAGGCGCATACATTCCTAAATCGGACTTTTGCAACTTTTTGTAAGATAATTTCTTAAAAAATAATTTCCATATTTTTAGAAAATATAAACTCCTAGGGCGGTTCCTGATTAAATTTAGCTCACGATGCCCTATTTTGTATTTTTGTTTTGCTTCACATTGAGCGACACAGGCCTCCTGTTCTTAGGGGGTCCAATATAGGCGGTCTTCCCTTATTTATCTTAAAAATACAGACACAAAATTATCTGTAATAGTTTTTAAATTTCTGTAGAATATTTTCAAGAAGTTTCATATTAAAGCGAAGATTAAAATATTCTCTCGAAAGATACAATCGCAACATTATGCATTTAATATAGAAAATAATAGCTTCAAAGTTAGAAAAATTCTACAAAAGTAATAAATTTTACAAAATAAATGTTAATTTAGTACATTATAATTCAAATAAGTTATTTTGAAGGATTTGCTGCTGGCAAAAGAAGCTGTTCCAACAATCAAAATGAAAAATTTACATTCCTTGTTCAAAAAGTTTTACAATAGTTCTTGAACAAGTTTGAGAACAAAGAAAAAAAAAAATTAAAACAATTCTTAGAAATGGTTTAGAAAGGTTTTTAATCAAATTTTAAACCGAAATGAAGTTTTAAAGAAGTTTCTTCGTAACAACCAATCGTATTTAAATGTGAAACAGCTATGTTCAATTGCAATTTACATTTCTCAAAAGTTTGAATTGTAAGTTGTTTTAAAAAGTCCCTTTCTTAGAAATATCTTTTAACTTTTCAATTATTTTTTATAATGTCTAGATGTTTCAAAAATCTTTTCAATATGTCTGTAATTCCATAAGTTAAAATGAATATTGACAGAAGATTTTTAATGGTATCACTTTACATTTCATAGATGGCCATTTTAGAATAGTTAACTGCGAAGTTTTCTTTAGTTTGAATGGCTTTAAAAAAATAAATAATTTTTTCCTATCCTAAACAATAATGTACCTTTAAAATTTTTTTTTTTTTTGAGAAAATGCTTCTAGAATTTAAAAAATGATGCATTCAATGGTGGAGAGCGTTCTTTCAGCAGTCTTTCAAATGTGCCATCTAATCCAGAGGCCTCTAAATCGCTAACTACAAGCATTTAAAACTGATGATTTTGGTACACTTTTCTTAGAAAACATGGAACGCGGTAATCTACTATTTCTAATTTGGTGCAATCGCTGATTGAGCATGATTTATTTTCGAATGAGTGCAAAAATTAGTGCTAGGAAAAATCCTAAAATGAAGAAAATTTCTAATTGCAATAGAGAAACAACTATTCCGACAAAACTTGTTTAGTGAAACGTATGGAAGTAAAACACAAGGAAAAAACTTTTGAAGGAGAGCAAACATTTTTGCAATTAATTTATATAAATTATTTTGTAAAAAAATTATGCAAAACAGCAAGCTTTTTAGTCTCTATAAATGTTTACTATATTATTACTACAAAGTAGTTACTCAATTTATTAAAATAGTTTACGATAATCAGTAATTCGTTTCTAAATACAACTATCATTGTCGTGGGTATATGGCCTAAAAATATCTTGCCTTGCATTTATTAAGAAAATTGAGTATGGTTTTTAAAGATCAATAATGGTTATAAGGTTTTATGTTCAGTTATAAAAAAAAATCTCGATTATTCCTCAAATTTCAATTTTCAGAGACATTTTTCAGAATAAGAATATTTCAAAAATATACTAAACTTTCGTTTATGAATTAGAATTCTGCTTTTGTTCTAAATTATTCTTCGTAAATCGAATGTTTTAACTTTTCTGACACCGCTCACACACACACATTGATTTCTTTTACCTAGAACACTTTTTCATAAAAAAGAAAACATTAAGTTTCTTTTCAAAACCCGAATTTATACCCCAGAGGCCAATTAAATGCTCTATTACATAAAGTATAGTTGTGAAGTAAAACCACAATAACGGCAAATTATTTTGAGATGCATTTATGGCAACAAAAATCATATCCATTCGACCTATCACAAATGTATGTGGTTAGTAGATAAAGAATCATTACCAGAATATGTTCATCGTATGGTTTAGGGCTTTTACGTTATTGAGGTGTATCATATATGTAATGTAAATTGCTTTAGGCGGCACGGTAACTTCACGATGAATTCAGTAAGGCCAGACTGTACTTGAATACTGATTTGCACATGCTTAAATATTTACAGTCAATTTAGAAACTGTGTGGGCAAAAATGGTTTAAGTGGCTAATTTCATTGCATTAGTGTTATTTTTATACCAAGACCAAATGCCTTTTTCGCATTCTCTATAATGTAAACAAAAGTAGATTAACTAGAAAGTGTGCAGAAACTGTGTCAAAGGAATAAATCTAGAAATATCCATAAAGAGTTTTTCTTTGCGTTCTTCTTTTTTTTTTTTAATTTATCCCTTTCAGTTCAAAGCACATCAAAAATCTACTAAAACTTTATGGGATTTGGTAGCTAATTAGTTTCTGATTCCGCATTAGACTCTTTTCATTCACTTCGAAATGTTCCAAATACTGTAATAGCATTTATTTTCACGAACTTTTACTTTTCACAATTTTCGCCAGCCCGTCGTAATCGCCATATTTTAAGCTTCGTGAAATTTTTTTTTCTAGCTCATTTTTCTATTTTATGTTCACAAAATTCGTGAAATTTTAAGTTCACGAAATGACCGATATCATCACTTTTCGAAAATGTCTGCTAGCGAAAAAAAACTGTTTTTAAAGTAGCTTGAAAATGATGAAACAAAAAATGCTTTTACCAACGCTTAGTTTGCTAACAGGTAAAATATTTTTCTTCATACTGTTTGCCTGCCACAAATCAGTTCATTGAATAAATATTTATTGAAAACTAACTTTCCCCAAAGAGAAACGTTTAGCTCTTTTTTTTTGTTCTTTGTTATTTATTAATAAGAACTTTGTGCATGACTAAACGAGCCGAAAAACTTTACATTCATAACTTTGGAAATAATGAATGTCAAAAAAGTGAAGTGTTTTCACATTTGGAAAAAAAAAATCCTGTGCATTTATTTCACTTTCAACACCAATTTGTATCGCAACACAGTTATATCACACTTTTATTTTATTCATCGAAATATTTTTATGAGAATTAACGTGGAGCAAACATCATCGAAATAGTACGAGGACGCAGGTTCATGTCCCCTCCATTTCAAAATAAATTTAATTAAATGGTTTATGTATGATTCATTTTGTTTCGTTAAATTGTTTTAATAATTTTATTTTATCCTCTAAAAGTAGTAAATACATTTAAAATGAGACTAAATGATAATTATTTTTTAAGTTTACTTTCGATTTTTAAAATTATTTACTTCTTTTATCCAATGCAAAATCTTACTAAACTCAGAAATATCCATACTCTACAGTTAATCTTGCAGTTATCGATATTAGTGACTGATAAAAACAAATGCATTTTTACGAACACTGCTAGTCAATCGTCCATTATTTCTCAAAGATAACTCAGAAATATCCATACTCTACAGTTAATCTTGCAGTTATCGATATTAGTAACTGATTAAAAAAACAAATGCATTTTTACGAACACTGCTAGTCAATCGTCCATTATTTCTCAAAGAGATCTAAATGTAAATAATTATTGACCATTTTCTAATTTTTCTTATATGGAAACTCGCGTTACCCCATTTTATAATAGAGATGTGGCTTTAGTAATTATCTGATGATTTTATTTCACTGGCCAAAATATAGTTAACCACTAGTACCTAGAGTCCCTTTTTAGGGACGGTCCAAAAAAGGGTCTGAATTTCCCCAAAATAAACATTTCGACCTTTTTCCAATCTTTTTAGTTCCTTAATAACAAAATTATTTTTTACATAATATTTTTTCTATTATTTTTCCTGTCCATTAAACAGTGTTTGTAACCAGTATACAAAATATCTGTGGAAAAAAAATGTCAGGTAATAATGGGTTAATATAAACTGTAAAAATTTCTTAATATGAACTATATTTTGTGTGTAAGCTTTATATCTTTGACGAAGTTAATAACAATATATATTGAAAAAAAAGGGGGGCGCCAGGATTGATGATAATGTAACTAATTTCCGATGCTTGACGTCAAATATTCTACATTGAATGACGAAAAAAATATCAAGTTTGTATTAACTATGATACAGTTCTAGTGGCGGAATTTTGCAGAGTTCATGACAGACCATCAGATGCTCACAGACAAATACCGATAGATTTTATAATAAATGTACAGCATAGATACAAGATTATTTGTTCTAAATATATGTATGCTTTGGTAAAATACACACTGAATCGTAAATGGAATATAATACAACATTACTGCTCAAGCTCATTACTAATAAATTCACAGTTTATAAACTACTGTTGTATTCTATCAAAATTTTATCGCTGAACTTTGTCTTTGATGATTTTAAATACATGAAAACCCTGTAACTAAATAACGTTTGTTTACTACTGTCAAATGTAATTATTTCACGAACAAAGTATAATTTACTATTATCGCTTTTGGCTCTTTGCTTGAATGTATATATTTGTAGACATAATCTACACCCTATTAGAATTTCCTTCTTATTGTATCAACATTACATTTAGATGAGTTAATTACTCTCATTACTGCCGAATTGATTTTAACAGTTAATGGATATAAATATATATATATCTGATTTTTCCACATCGATTTTCCTAATTTGCATCTTTGCTCCATCCCCGTATTCGCCATTTTTTCTGCAGATGCGTAAGTCTTCAAACTTTCAATCTTTCCAGCCCTTCAGAGGAATGTTAAAGGTATCTAAAACGCTCTCTTTCTTCAAAATCTAAATCATAGAGGTTAAATTTATCAGAATAAAAAATCCTACCGGGGAAGCTGTCTCCAGAAAACGATGGTTGATGGGGGGGGGGAGACGGGGGGGGGGGTCATATTTGAATTTAAGAGATCGTTTCACATAGTCCAAGAATATTCATGAGTCGGACACTGTAAAAAATGAATGTTGTTTTTACAGTATAATACAGCTAATTTTACAGTAATAAACTGTACAAATTTCCCATTTTACAGTAATAAACTAAAACTTCTACTTTTACAGCACTAAACTGAAATTGCTAATTTTACAGTACTAAACAGTAAAATAGTTATTTTTACAGATTATTACCGTGAATTTCAGTTTTAAACTGGAACCTCTGCTGCCAGTATTACACCGTTGTTTTTACAATATGATACAGCTAAATTTTACTGCAATAAACTGTAAAATTTCTAACTTTACAGTAAGAAACTGTAAAATTGCTAGTTTTATAGTTTATTACTGTGTATTTTACAGTTTTAAATTGGAACCTCGGCTGTCAGTATTATACTGTAAAAACAACAGTTCAATTTTTGTAGTGCAGTGGAACTCCTTTTAATTAGTTTTTGAATAGTAATACAGCACATAAAAGTGTTTTTTCAGCTTTGAGGAAATAGCACTATTTAAGTACAAATTGTAGTGACGGGAAATGTATAAAATGTAGCGTTAAGATAGCTTAACTGACTATAAGTGTTCTAACAAAATAAATAAATACGTAAATAAAAGAAAATAAATAAATGAATTGTAGCTTTAAGTTAGCCTGACTTCTATATGTGTACTAACAAAATAAATAAATATATTTGTAAATTAAAAACAAAATAAAAATAATAATAGTAATTATTATAGTTACATTATTGTTTTCATTTGTTCAAATGTGTACACACATATTTCGTTTTAATACAGTTGTGATACATCTTAATTATTTTGTTTAATGTGCCAAATATCGATACATAGTACTCTTCCATACTTGAGGACTTTAAGAGACAATATGTAATCAACTGCTCATAGTTCTATACAATACAGTTATGTACAATATTTACACTAGAACCTTATTATTCCATACATTTTTCACTTGTACAAGTCTAACTAAGTAAATTCGCTTCGTTATGTTTCATAATTACGTGACATAAAGACGCGTTAAGTCTGACGCAAAAGTCGGTTGTTTGAGATATTTCTAGCGGAATGTCATTTCGGGATGAAAGGATTTGTTTGACAAGAGCTGAGATGAGAGAATCGCTGAAGAGCGGGGAACACAAAGGTTTCCTGATGTGCTGCAGATGAGTTTGAAATGCATGAAGGACTTTTCTCTAGTACGTATCATTAACAAAGGGAGAGAATTATCCGTCTCAAATAGAACGCTAAACAAGTGTGCCTAGAATTTTCAGTTGTGTAGATAATTACTGGTTTGTTGTTTCGTGTGATATTGTTTTGTTTCCCGAAACACTTGCTTTAGGTACTTCGGGGAAATAAATTCCTCTTAGAAAATTCTGACATGTTCGTTTTATGAAATACTAATTAGTTCAAATATTTATGAAAAAAAAAAAAAAACAATAAGCAGAAATTATAACAAAAAAATTGCACTTGCTTGATTGGTTAACAGAAGCAATGCTTTTATTGAATAAAATAAATTTATGATGTTGAAGGTAAGTTGAAACAACAAGTCAGTTTCAGGTTCAGTTTATAATACAATTGAATTTATCAATTCGTCATTATCAACTGCAAAGTTAAAAGCTCAATAAAATGGCAGCTTTTATTGGCTAGTCTCGTAACTGCCATTTAAAAAAATAATAAAGCACAAAGTTTGAAAATTTTAACCAAGGCACATTCTTGAAATAATTTTGCACAGACTGAAAGAAAGCACACACGTTGATTACAGTATATGTACAAATTTTTAACTGATACAAAACCTAGAATTATTTAAAAATTCCAAGAGATATAAACACTAAGAAACCTATCCTCTCCCGGGTAGGATTTAAGCAGCAATCTTTCAGCTAATAACCGAGCACTTTAACCGATTGCGCCACTGAGGCTTCGCTATACTTCATGTGTTAAACGAGTGAATATAAAGATTTCTCTGTGCATGCGCTTAAAAGATAGCAGGTGGAGCAATTTTTAGGTCGTTTTTTTCAGTTCAATGTGGCCGCTGACATCCCGTAAGAAGCATGGTTTCAAAAATAAATTAATAACCATTTTACGTTTGCTTCAGGTAAAACTAATAATTACAAGTTCAAGTAGTCATACTGTCTCGAAACTAAAACACATAAAACGAAAGGGTGACGAAAATCATAGGAAGGAATCCTTATAGTTATTTTGCGCCGTTTATGTCCATTTTAAATACTATTATAGTATAGTGTCAGAAATCATACCAAGTGTTAAGTGAATGAAGTATATTGCTCTTTTTGTATTTCTAATAATAAAATTAATGTACAAAGTGTTTCATATTGAATGAAACAAAAGGAAATAACTCCTTCAAACGATGTAATTATGTTTTAATGATTCAAGAGTCGTGAAACTGTAATATTCTACTTTATATAGAGGCTCCATGTATACCATTCTGGTGACGCGGCTAATATTTATGTATTTTTCTTTTTTTTTTTTTGTCACACGCGTCATTTTTAATGATGTGAGCATTTAAATTACCCACTGCTTCACATTATTTCCTTTATTTGCTTTGGACTTTCAGGAGTAATTTCGTCAGAAATGGAGGGAAAAACACTTTTTGTCCAAAGAAATCCTATTAAAATTCACAAGGTATTACATCTGGGGAGCTCGTTGGCCAGCACAGCAACGTCATATTGCTTGAATCATCAAGGCCAATCGGGTCTATTTTATCTTAGGCTACTTCACCCATATCTTGATGCTGTGACTATGCGCTGGTAAATCATAAAATTTTGTGTGAAAATAACGATTAACAATGATAAATTATACTGCACTGCAAAAAATGAAACGTTGTTTTACAATATAATACTGACAGCCCAGGTTTCAATTTAAAACTGTAAAATGCACAGTAATAAATTATAAAACTAGCAGTTTAACAGTTTCTTATTGTAAAGCTAGTAATTTTACAGTTTATTGCCGTAAAAATTAGCTTTGTTATACTATAAAAACAACAGCTTAATACTGGCAGCAGAGGTTCCAGTTTAAAATTGTAAAACGCATAGAATAGTAATAAACTCTGTAGCTCAGAACCAGACTAACGTAAGTCCATTTTCGTCATTTTTCAGTAGAGGGGAAAAACGATAGTCGAATACATGCAAAGGATGGGACTCACGCTCTTTTCACGCTGCTAAATAATTATGAAGGAATTTGTTTTATAGAATACTGTTTTAATGAGTCAATGTGGAATAAGATTCTGTATAGAATGAAGCAAAAAAGTGAAAATAGCCCTTTTTTGGACTTACGTCGTTCTGGTTCTGAGGTACAGAACTGTTAAATAAGCAATTTTACAGTTTAGTTCTGTAAAGGTAGCAATTTTGCAACTTATCACTGTAAATTTAGCAATTTTTACAGTTTATTACTATAAAATTAGCTGTATTATAGTGTAAAAACAACATTCGTTTTTTACTTCCTTTTACGTAGTAAAGGAAGTATTGTGATCACGAAAAAAATTTCACTCAAATTTCGGTCTAAATTTTAACTTTGCTTACCCCTGAATGAATGTCGTGTAGTTTTTTCGACCTGTCAGCACGTGCATATGTATCTAACAACATACAAACAGCCGAAAAATCAATTTCGACCTCCCCCGAGTAAATTACGACGAGTTTTTTCGTGACGTCTGTATGTACGTATGTGCGGATGTATGTGCGGGTGTATGTGCGGATGTATGTGCGTATGTGGCTCGCATAACTCAAAAACTATATGCCGTAGAAACTTCTAGCTTGGTATGTAGGCTCTGAGGGGGGTCTAGTTGTGCACCTCCCCTTGTGATTGCATTCGAATGTTCCCAAAGGGGTCGTTTACCCCTTTTTTGCGGTAAATCAATGTTAATTTCAATACAGACTCAAGTGATATGAATTGGCGCCACCACTTGGCGACATGTCGTCAAGCTTTTGGTCGCCAAGTGTTTGACGCCAACTTGGCGACATATCGCCAAGTTGGCGACAAATTTGGCGAAAAAATTATTTTTTGAATTTGGGTTCAACTTGGCGCTATTGGCGATATTTTGCGAAAAATTCACTAAATGATATTAAAATCAGCAATATTTAGAAAAATAACCATTTTAAATATTTTTTGCATTGTTTCGTGGTAGATTAGGGGAGTAAATATTTGAATTGTTACCTTGCTCACTCCAAGCACTTTTTTTAACACTTAAGGCAACTACTGAGAAATTTACACGTAAAAGGAAGTAGTGTGGGGTCCATACCAGATTTTTAAAGTGTGTTTTAGGGTATTCCAAGATAAAACAGTTGAGTTTATTCTACGTGGATGACGGCACTTCAATTAGCAGTACCACTAGTGACGATTTTGTAACACAAAGGTTTTTACGACTGCTGTACAAAACTTGAGTTATTGTTGCTTCAGAATTATCCTGGTTTGTCTATATAAAATAGTAGCAGTCTACTTTAATGTTCTTTTATTTCACACACTCTGTATTTCTAAAAATGTCAGGCAAATTAAGTGGCTCCCTGTGATCAATTTTTGATCAACAGTAAAAGTGAAAGTAGAAATCATCGCTGTAAAATGAGTCAAGTCCAAGTTAGAAATACCCGTGACAGCAATTGAATCAGTTTTTTCAGAAACCTGTCACGTACACTTTTTTAAATATTCGGAAAACTTAAAAAAACTTCCCAAGTAAAGATTTCGGCTTGAAAAAAAATAAATAAATATTTTTAATTGCCCTTAAGCGTTATACGTTTTTGCAATAGAACAAAAAAACTTTAAACTATTTTTTCAAGCCAAAATCTTTAATTGGGAAGTTTTTTTTAGTATACTCCTCAAACTTTGAAAAAGTGCACTTGACCGGTTTCTGAAATAAATGATTCAATTAAGCTTGAAGTACTCGAGAATATTTGATTACCTTATGACACTTAATTGAGTTTTCCTCAATTACAATTTCAAAGTGGATTTAGCCTTATTTGAGGTTCTTTATAAGGTATCTCGCTTCGCGTAAAATCAGAAAATTTAAGCGGAGCGTTTCTTGTTCATGTCGGGAAAAAAAATCAGGCATTGGAGTACGAGAAGTAAAATGTGATTGCGTTTTTAAAAATGCAAACAGTGGGGGAAAAGGAGTTTAAATGAGCAAACATGAACTTCGAGCGAAACGAAGCGAGCCCCTTCCTGAGTAAAATATGCCTACAAAATCCCATGAGCGAGGAAATGAACAAATACACTTTGAAAGGGAGAATATTTACCTCCAAGCAGTTATAAACTGGCAGCGGTAGTCCATTCAAATTGCGCGAAACGTGCCCCAAGTAAACTTTACTCGGGGAGTCATGTCAAAAAATTGAAAAGAACAAAAAGGGTTTCCCAGCAGTCAAAAATGTAAAATGCTTTTCAAGTCATTGACGAGGCAAACAGAGCTCCTTCAAATTTGGGTGAGTCACAGAGATTTAGCTAAAAATCAGTAGAACATTTTTGAATGCTCTACTGATTTTTCAGTAGAACATCATGACTTTTTAGTATAACCATGATAGCATGAAAAGACTGTAGATATGAGAAGGCGTAAAAGATTAGCATGAAATTTAGTAGAACCATGATAGCATGAGAAGATTGTAGAGATTGTATGAGAAGTTGTAGAAGATTATCATGGGATTTAGTAGAACCATGATAGCATAAGAGGATTGCAGAGATTGTCTGAGAAGATGTAGAAGATCAGCATGAAATTTAGCTAAAAATCAGTACAACATTTTTGAATTTTCTACTGATTTTTCAGTAGAACATCATGATTTTTTAGTAGAACAGTTCTAAATGCAGAGGTTTATAGAAAAATAATTGCTTTGGGGGGGGGGGGGGGAAGAACATGCAAGAACTCTGATTTTCTAAAAAGCAGTATTTATAAAAAAAGAGTTTCGAAAACTCGACACTCGGTAACCCTGCCGAATCTAGAAAGTTCTACCACATTTTCGTTGGATGCAGAAACTCAGTGCAGCAAACATGTTGTGTGCCTAGTGTCATCCTGGTAACCTAGTACCTCCAGAAAAAGGTCACTTATTGCTTCACATTATTTCGAGTTTTCGGGGTTTCATTCGATTCGAGATTGATCAAAATGTGATTGAACAGAGATTGATCAAAGTTGGCTGATCAGAGATTGATCACAGTGACCTCGTTGATAAAAAAATCGTAAACACGTTGAGCTAGGTACATCTAACTGGAGTGACGAAAAAAGTCTCAATAACTGATGGGATATTTTTTTTCTGAAAAGTATCAACCCTGCGTGATTAAATCAATTTAATTCAAATATTAGCATTGCTCATTTCATGGCAATTTGACCACCTTTGTTAATTTCACAGACAATAGTTAGAGCGTAAAATTGGGTAACGTGCATAAAAGTACATATAAACGCATTTAAAATGAGTTCAAAATTCACGAACATCTGTTTCGATGCTATAAAATACAAGCCACTTCATCAGTGCATAGAGACGAAGAAAGAAAATTAGTACCTGAAAACGAAGACATTCTTCGTTTTTATGCACTGATGAAGAGGTTTGTATTTTATAAAATCGAAAAAGCTCCTTGTTGAGTTTTTAACTCATTTTCTGCACATTGTTCCATTTTGTTTTCAGTTCACAGTACAAAGTTTAGTTTAGGCTGCTTTGTTACAATTGCAAGAGTGTCAAAGTGAGATTTGATAAGTACCCCACATTATGAAGTCCTTTACATGGGGTGATTTTAATATACCCACAATATTTCCTTTTACATTTTGGGAAAACAGTGATCACTTATTTAAAGTTATACTTACAAAGTAATGTGATATTTCTTATCAAGTAGTGCCTTATGTTTTTCAGAAGCTCCCACAACTTTTGATCAAACTATTTATGTACTGTCAAAACTATGAATGGAATAGGAGCTAATTATATGGCGAAAAAATAACGCAAGTTCAATCAGAGAAATCTTTTCACGAATGTCCTGTACATTAGATCTCTGAAATATTTGAATAAAAAGATTTCTTTAATACGGAACACATTACAATTTTTACAATTTTAAGACTTTCTCATTACTTCTCTGGTTTATACGAGTACTTCAAGCTTCACTGAGTACCTACTCTTTTCAGGAGAAAAGTATATATTACGTCCCACCTGGTTTGATTTAAAGAGTTATTTTTACTGCGATACAAAATTTTAATAAACAGATATCCATCTGCAACTATAATTTTTTCAAGAGTTCATATTCTTTCGATTCCATTTCTTCGTTTCTATTCATGAACCAATCTCAAAATTTTTATTTACTTAAGAATTCAATCAAGCAAATCTTCTTTTCAAAACCCCATAAAATATTTTGGAGTAAACATTATACGTTTCTAGGATATTATTACTTTGAAATGTTATAAGTGTATGATTAAAAATCAGATGAAGCTATCTCTGAAACATGAATATTTACTTTGAAAGTCTGATATTAAAATTACTCTACTCTTACCGTTGAGTATGCACATAATCTACTACATGGTTTAAATTAAAAGCTTTCATTTTTCTCGCAACAGCGAAAAACAGATTTTATAAATTTCATTTTTATGCTCCAACGTGTGTTATTGAAATCATGCGTGTTACTGAACATACTGCTTCAGATGAAGATTTTCTTATGGTTCTTTTAGTGTAGGATAATCAACATCGGATAGCTGAATTAGTATGAACTAATAAACATTATATACTACAGTTGACGCTCGTTATAACGACCACACGTTATAAAGACCATCCTAATATAACGACCGGTGAGAAAACAACCAACTGTATCCCAATATACTCTATGTTCTACCTCTTATAGCGACCACTCGTTATAAAGATCGTTTTCTGTAGGACGGAGAGGGTCGTTATATCGAGCGTCGACTGTAGTAGTTTTAACCGAGATTTATGTTAACGGCTTAGGTTTCGTCCGGTTGTTGTTGTAACAAAAACCTAAATTGCTTAATTGATAATCAAAGAAGTTTATTGTTTAATCTTTAACGATGACTAAATAGTGTAACGGTTTTCTTTTTCGTGGTTTTAATTTTTTTTTTCTTTTCGCTTTCAGCAGATTGTTTTCGTTACTAAAACCAAATTACTAAATTCATAATTAAATAAGTTTTATTTATTTATCTTTATTGATGCCTAAATCTCTCGTTTTTGAATTTAATGGTTTTCTTTTTTTCTTTTTGGAGAGCCATGGAGGAAAGTTACTACTGCCAGTTCATCTAAGCAATGACTTCGAAAACTTCATTAAAAGCTATACGCTGTTCATTCATAGTCGATTCATTCTACATTAAAAAAACGACTTGAGGAAACTTATAATTTTTGACTTACGAACAATAACAAACGTGATCACTACATACGTTGACATAAATATCTTTTCATTATGTATTCTCACGTATAATTTATCCCATCTAATAAAATTCTGAGTCAGTAGCTCACAACTATCTATAATTTCTCTAATGAATAATTAAGTATATTTGAAAGAGATAGTGAGAAAAATCTTTCCTATAATCAAGTCTATCAGTGAAGTGCGGACAATTTTCATTATCTATTAGCGAACAAATAATACTAAAAAAATAGTTTCGTGATTATTTCACTCAAACATAACTTTTCCAAGTAACTAACAATCAGAGCACGTTAGCCATTAGATACGAACGTGATCTAATTTTCTTCATCACTTTGTTTCCAATTTTCTTTTTGATAACTGTATCTTCTTGTCTACTATGAAGTTGTCATAGCAACAAATATAAATAAAAAAAACTGTATAAGTGTGGAGCATTGTTTTCATTAAATTTTCATTTGCACAGAAATTACTGCCGTTTTATTCGTATGTTATAAATCTTTTTTTTAATAAAAGATTAGTATTTTATGAAAGATAAAATTTAGACTTTGATACTGTAATAAATTACTGATATTTTTAACTGCATTTTCAGGGAAAAATGATCATAACTAAAGTTTGGGTTTTATTAGTATTGCAAAGAACAGTTGTATTTTTATATATTTTGGCCCTTTATTACGAAAAGCCTACCACTTCACTGAATCACAGTATATTTCAAAATCCTACAGATGTCATGTATTTTTTCGGCTATGGAATACGCAAGTAAGAGGGAGAAACAAATAAATGCTTACGTTTGGTACATACAAATGAAAACGTATATAAAAGCGTAAAAGTATGTAAACGTTTATTAGTGCAGATCGGGGAACCGCACGACCAGTGAAATAATGAAAAAAGTTCATATACAAATATATATACTAATCGAAATTGCAGCTTGAGACGTATTTTTGACGAAAACACTGTGATCTCAGTCCTTTATCGAGACATAAGGCGAAATTTTAAGAAAAAGTCAAATTTAAAAATTTTAACAGAAATTGATCACGTTATTTAACAGTTTGTATGTACATTACATTTATCTACAAATTTTGTGAAAGATGTTTGTCATTACTCACTGAAACTCGCCAAATTTTGCGACTTTTCTTTAAAACTTCGGCAAACTTTAAGACTTCATATTTCTATAACGGATTACGAGGGAAAATGCATGCGTCCAGAAACATGTTTTGCAATTAATATTCTTTCAATTGTTACACAAAAAAGAAAAAAAAATCATTGTTACACTATCCTGGTGTAAATTGCGGGTTCGGTGAA
Organism: Uloborus plumipes; assembly: GCA_038373865.1. NCBI lineage: Eukaryota > Metazoa > Arthropoda > Arachnida > Araneae > Uloboridae > Uloborus > Uloborus plumipes. The sequence continues at coordinate 18,019 of JAXGGA010013415.1, read as the reverse complement.
TCGGGACTGTAAAGAACTTCCCATAGTGTGTTCTTAAGTCACAGCATGTTATGCCTCTAGGTATTAGTAGTAACAAGGTACTCAAATAAATGCCTTGGAGTGCGATCCAGAGTCTTTTTTGCAATATAAAGACATTCTTTACTTATCAGGGTGACTCTTAACACCTCTATAATAATTAATACGTATTAGTATGGCCATGGTAGAGTTATGTTTCTGTGGGACACAGTAAAATTGAGTATTTTATGAGACTGGTTTATGAGTGCAATATTAAATACCATGCCTATATTCTGTACGGTATTTGCCAGCTATATATATGAATCGGTTAAATTAGAAAAATAATGGATTACCGGCATAACCCCCCCCCCCACAAAAAAATAACGGTATTACAAGGTTACTTAAGACTAGCAACGTAAAAAATTCATTACACGGGTATAAAAATCTTCAAATATGTATTCAAGAAGTTAATGGCTTTTGAAAGGCATTTTGATACGGCTGAGCGGATTCATCAAATAATATCCAAAGAATAGGTTTGAATTACAATTTTGAATTCTGAAAATTCATCAATAAATATGAATAAATAAAAAACATGAAATAAAATAAAAAATAAATAACAAAAGTGAAGAAAGGTTTAAAATTTCTATTAGTTGTTTAAAGCGGGCGAACTGAGAACTTTTTGTTGTAAAGATGAACCCCCAGTACTCCACGTCTTATTTCATATGTAGTAGTTGTTGCTTCCCTTTTTGCAAAGTTATATATATATATATAGAGAGAGAGAGAGAGCCTCATACGTGACGCTGCTGGAGTAAGTGTAGATGTCCTCTTCCTAAAATGTATTTTTTGAATTTTTTTAAAGTTGAAATTCTGGGGAGAATAAAGTAAAAAAAAATTCTTGCTCATTGAAGATGGATGTAGTCGAAATGTTTCGGGAAAAATTGCTTTAGGTCTTTGAAATGCATTACTTATATTTCCAACTACTTCTTGTGCGATCTCAGAACGTACATTTTAAAAACACCGTATAAAACATTCATGCTGCAAATTTTTGTCTTTCATATGAAATTCCGTTCAAAAAGTTATAGAAACTATTTGTGCTAATATCTATGGAAAACCGCCCAGTATTAGATAAAGCATAAATTAAAGTAAAGTTTATCTAAAGCACATACAGCTGTCTTAACAGCGCTATGGGTTGGTTTCATTACGTTCCATTGAATTTTCGCGAAAATCACCAATGTCGCAAAAGTGATCACGAATTTGTTCCATTTTAGGGCTTAAATTATTAAGCAATGCATCACCAAAAGGTCACCGACTTTTGACGTCATAATTTGAATTCTATTTCTTTCGTTTTAAGCTGAAATTACACCTTTATATTATTGGCAATTTCACCTTTATTATGGACTAGCGGTACCCGCACGTCTTTGCCCGTGGTATAAAATTAAAAGTTCATTTGTAAAATAATTGATGTAGCAGAAAAAATACTCTATTTTAGTTATAATTAACTACAATTCCTTCAAAGTATGACATAAAAATTTGGTATGGACCCTACACTACTTCCTTTTACGTGTACATTTCTTAGTAGATGCCTTAAGTGCTAAAATAGTGCTTGAAGTGAGAAGATAACAATTCAAACATGTATATCCCTTGTTTGCCACGAAACAATGCAAAAAATGTTTCGCAATGATTAATCGTCTAAATATCGCTGATTTTAACATCATTCAGTGGATTTTTCGCAAAATATCGTCAATAGCTCCAAATTGAACCCAAATTAAAAATAATAATAATTTTTTTCGCCAAATTTGTCACCAACTTGGTGATATGTCGTCAAATTGGCGTCAAACACTTGACGACCAAAAGCTTGGCGATATATTGCCAAGTGGTCGCACCAATTCATATCACTTTTATCTGCATTGAAATTAACACTGATTTACCCCATAAAAGGGGTAAAACACCCCCTTGGGGACATTCGAATGCAACCCCAAAGGGAGGTGCACAAAAATAAGACAAAAGAGAAAATAAGAACAATTTTGTTGCTCACAGAAACCAACAGAAATCTTACCAAAATTTGAAGAAGAGGAAAGTTTCCTTTCCTAGCTTTAAAAACAAAACAATACATTTTCCGAAATGAAACACTTTAGAAAGAACGTTGCAATGTCGCAATTTATACGATATTTGGTTAATCTTTGTGCTTTGGGTACCCCTTTCTCGCTAAATGGGCGACTGTTTCCAAACGTTGCCAAAATCAATATTGCTGAAATGCGAAATCTATGAAAATGAAAAAAAAAAAAAAAATCCGCCAAATCTTTTAATTAAGTCATTAGTATATTGGAAACAGGGTTACCGGAAAAATACTACGCTCCTTATTTGGGCCGAAAAAATACTATCGTAGTATCAAAAATACTACGTCTGGCAACGCTGGAAAAAGAACGAAACAAAAATAAGTATGAACACGTAACCATGGTAACAACATGAAAAGTTGATTTCCGTTGATAAAATAATTCATTTCATCTCTATTTTCAAACAAATTTTATTCTCGAGCTGAACCATTTCAGAATCGTTTGGCTTGCTTTACTGAAGGTAAGCCTTGAATTCCGGGATTCTAAAAACAATTGTTACAGCTCTCCTGATGATCGTAGAAACTTCGAAAAAACTTCATTTTGTGCAGAAAATTTCAAGCTTTCGAATGACATAAGACTTGAAAATGTGTATGAAATATTTCTTCCCTATTTTATCGAATTTCCGCTAAGAATTCGAATAGAAAAAGAACGAAATGGAATTTTCGAAAAATCGCTTCGAGATGCAAAACTACATGCTACGAACTAATTTTGTGCCAAGTGGCATGAAAATCGACCGAACGGTCTTGGCGCTACGCGCGTAAAAGACAGAAAGAAGGTAGGAAAGAAGGACAGACAGACCCACCTTCTTCTTAAGCAATTTGAGTGCAAAGCATGGCTTTGCAAAATATAGAGTATGCTGCAAGGTTCAATAACATAATATAAAACATAAATTAATTATCGTTTGCTCTTTGACAGCTAAGGTAAAGTACCCTAAAGCTGACACCTAGCACCCAGTTATAAAAGACGATAAATTTAAATAAAACACTCATTTAAAGTATTAATAACTTTTTAAAATTATTTTTAACCTTTTTTTTCCTACATTTCAAGATACCAGCTTTAGGATTTTTTCCTTTTTGGTGTAAATTATAGGGCACTTTATTTTTAGAAATAAAATATCGATTTAATAAGCAATAAATATTCACCTCTTTCAATTAAATTTAACTGAAATATTTTATTCCAATTTAAAAGAGAATATATAATGTATTGAACTACAATTTAAAAAATATACATTGCTGCTTTCTGTTAGTTCTAGTGTTTTTTTTTTCATTTAAATATTAAAAGTAATTGTATAAAACGAAAAATTTTAGTTAGTGAAAAGTATAAATTCCCTTGGAGAATTTGACCATTTTCATCTATTGAGCATTAATATTTAAATAGCTTTATAAAGTGCTGCTTTCTTTTTCGAAATATTTTACAGCCATTTTCTTCATTTTTCTCATTCATAATTTATGAGAGCTTTAATGCACTTATAAAGCAGTTTGCGAAAAGTATAGAAAGTTTCATTTGATCTAATTTTTTTATTTTACATCCATGTCTTTAAAGACAATCAATATTGACATTAGAATATTTATAAAATGTATTTTGTAAGAAATTATATTTAATATCAAGAGCAATTCAAAACTAGATTTAAAGAATATGAACTTCGTTTGAAATTCAATCAACTAACAAGTGCACTATTTCTTCAAATAAAATTCAGAGTACCTGGGGACCGAGCCCACTAGGTTAAAAACAAAAAAAAGGTTTGTAAACTCGTGTTTTTTTCTAAAATGCGAAGTACGTATTTAGATAAACTTGAAAAGCATTTTTTGCCTTTGGTTGCAATTACGCATTTAAAACAGCCATAATTTGTTTTAAAAAACACAACCTTATTTAATCCATGCTCACCGTAAAATCACACCCAATTTCATTTCATTTGGCGCCGAAAGCGCGGGAGGGGTTGATGAGAATGGATGCAGAGTCCCTGTTCTCCAGTACGCATTTGGTTACAGTTGGTTTTGACTTTCACTTCACTTCACACTCCAAGGTTCCCCCCGTACATACCACAACTCGTGGTTTAACCGGGATGGGGCCCCGAAGAGCGCTCTGTTCATTTTTTAACCAGGCCGAGCAAACCCTTAGCCCAGCATCCCACAGAGGTATCGTTTCACTTGGAGGATTATATGACCACGAACATTTTTAACGTCCCCTAGCCACCATTAATGAAAACGGTGGATCTTCGATCGACTGGGCTTCATCTATATGATCCGCCCGGGACCCTCCGGTTACGAGTCCGACGACTTACCGATCGGACTACCGCGGCCCACACCCAATTCTAACTTTATTTTGATTGATCTCGTTTAAATTTCAAAAAACAATAATAATTATCTAATTATCACGTGTTGCCACAACTGGTTTGCTAAATACCATAAAAATTTAAATTTACGTTGATGTGATTAAAAATGAAATCTATTGTTATAATGAAACTTTTGAATAAGAGAAACAGCCTGTATAAGAGACTATATCTAGTGAAGCCTTGCTTTAACATTTCAAAAACAATAACAATTTAACGTTGCCAAATACCATAAAATTTAAACTCGCGCTGATGTGATTAAATATGAAATCGATTGTTATAATTAAACGTCGTTGCTAAGAAACAGTAACAATGAAAGTAATCATAAAGAAAATGTTGAAATAAAAGCTTCTCAAACTTTCAATGAAGGCACAAAAAAAAACGGGTTTTTTGTGAAAACTCGCGTTTTTACAGAAAAAACGCCGACGTAGATGAACTCAGAAACCAAAACTCTATCTAAATACAAACTTTTATCGAAATCGTTAGAGCCGTTTTCGAGATCCGAAAATAAATAAATATACATATATATATATATATATATATATATATATATATATATATATATATATATATATATATATATATATATATATATATATATATATACAAGAATTGCTCGTTTAAAGATATTAGATAAATTAAATGAGGAGTTTTCGACACTAATGAACGAAGTAGATAGAAGAAAAAATATTCGTTGCTATGCATATAAACTATTTCTCAAATTATGCGGAGTTTATTTCTTGTTTCTATTGCTCTAAAGGTAGAAGCGTCTCTGTAGAAAGAGGGGAGAGGGCTGCACGGGGTGACATCCAAAGTGACAATGAGAGTTTACTAAAATTTTACATACTTTATTTCTGAAAATTTCTCCTCAATATTCCTGACTCTCCTTTACTCAAAATTATACATATTAAGCATTCAAAGCCTGGAATCATATTCTGAATTAGAAATCCCATTTTCTAACTTAGTAGCCCCATTTGAACCTTTTCCAATAAATTAGAGCTACATCTCAACAGTTCTTAAGTGAAACAAGTTCATACCACATAAAAGACCATCATCCAGGCACACCATACATATATACCATAAAATATATCATCTATAAATCACACCATAAAATACACCATCATCTGCCATGTCATCCAGATGGATGACATGACCGAGCTGGCGGTGTGTTTCAAGTAGTTCTGCCTTAGTCCTAGCTGAGGAGCGGAAACTTAAGTTCATACTATCCCCTCATTAGTAGTAATTATTATGAAATGTGTAAAAAAATCGTCATGGGCGGACATGAATTGTACTATTTTTACAAAAATAAGTGGTATATGTCCCTTAAAATGTGACAAATAATGTTATTTACCAGACATATTTCCTTTCATCTATATACATAAAAGACTAATTTTGAAAACGTATGACCTAAACTACTGGACCAATTTTAATCATTTTTTCACCGTAGATAGCTACAGTAACAGAGAGCAGGATAAGCTATAATTTATTTCTAAAAAGCTTAGTTTAAAAAAGTTATTATGGAAAACAGTTAATTTTATGTCATTTCCCCATTAAATGCCACGAAATAAATAAAAATTTGAAGCTTGAGGCACCCGGGGCTCAGCCCCTCATTCTCCAGTGAGCTATTATTGAAGGTTTCCCCGGATGGGGACATGGCTATTGTTCATCGCAGGATTGATTGCGTGGATGCACGAGGGTGTTGACTTCCTCTTACGAGAGTACCAGACTAATAATGCCTAGGCACTAAAAATTTTAAATTTAGTAAAAAAGTTAAAATATCAATTACCTCTCAAAAAGATAGTTGTACGAATTTCTTTTTTTTTTTTGTTTGTTGGTTTAAATGCATGTACAAATAAATAGTTTTAAATTTTCCTTTGGTTCTTTTTTTTTTTCAAATTCAAAATAATAATAAAATAAAACAGTACTAAAATAGGATTAATAAAATGAATAAATAAATAAATTAAATAAAATAAAATAAAATAGAGAAGCAAAAGGCTCCCAGCCAGAGTGCATAAGAGATAAATCGAGTTGTGAAGTGGGGAGAGTGGACCCACAGCGGATCCACAGACCCCACCTCGACATTGATACTAGGCTAGCAGAGCACGAGGCCTGCGAGAATTTGCAGGGACATTAAGGGTGCTATAATAACTCATCATCGCTTTCCATGAAAGCTTGAAAAATAGCCCAAAGTTTATTTATGGGATCCGTTTGTTTTTTTAAATCAGGCAAAACCTGTTTGAATATTTTAAGGATGGCAGAAAGGTTAAGAACTTTGAAGATGTCTAAAATCTCCTTTATGGAGTCCCACGTACCAGCCACTTGAGAAAAAGTGTCGGTTTGTGAGTTGCGACGAGACTGTGCTGGGGCTGGAGCGTTTCTTTCGTCGCGGGCAGAAGAAGCTTGGCCTAAACGGCTAGAAGCTCTTTGATTGGTTGAGCCTCGAACCTTCTGGGCGAATGAGAGTGTAGGAGCATTAGAATCGCTTCCCATTAAATGATTAAATTTTCAACCCATTGGTGCAAAAATTTGGTGCCATGCAGCAACAATATTGATTGTAATCATATTGAAAATTTTGAACCAAGGCTTCTCTGGAGTAAGTATGGAATTTATTGCCTTCTAAGGATTTTTATATTTATCTGAGCCAACAATCGCTAACGGGTGAAATAAAAAAAAAAAATGATTTTGGCAATAGTTAGAGAATATAAAGTTTTTATAGTCAAAAAAATTTCTAAATTAGGTACATAAGATGTTTTCACCTCACCAATGTTGTCACGAGGATAGAAACTAATAATGGGACTTATTTAACGAGCAATATTTGGAAATGGTTAATTTCAGTGCGATTGATACTGTAAATATATATTTATTTTAATATACCAAGCTTATACATTTCCTATTTACTCAAACATTATTTGTAGCTTGCTATTTTTTTTTTAGCTTGCATTATTTTTGGTAAAATCCTACTTTAGGGTCCGGGTTTGGCGATTTTTTTCAGACTGTAGCTTAATAATGTAGTAGGGTTGCAATAATTTAGCTTAAAATCGCCAAATAATCCAATCATACAATGATAATTCTGTGGGTTGCCAGATTTAATAATTTATCGCCGGACCTTAAACTAGGATTCATCCTTATTATTTTTTTTATAGTTTATCCATAACATAGCCATTGTTTACAGAAGTAGCCATTATGTTTATAGATATGCACTTTAGTGTTGGGAAATTTATGAATGAGTTTCACTAAACCACCCTACACCCACAGAAACCCGGGCAGGGCCGGGTACTTGGCTAGTTTACCATAAACTTATTAATACTTTACAGTGACTTTAAATATCTTTCTTCTTGCGAAATTTCAATAATCCAAATTGATTTTCGTCCAATTCAACAACGCTCCCCGCCACTCAAAAACTCTTCGATGCAGAAATCAATGAAGATCAGTGGTGAAGGTAGTTGACGGATAGAAAGTTACAAGCATCGTTGCCGACTGAGTAAACAGAGAAGGAGATAGAAAAGAAGGAAAGCGCTATTGAAAGAGAGAGAGAGAGAGAGAGAAGGTATCTCTAGATAAAATTAGGAGCTTGCACAAGACCCATTAATGGAGTATAGCTAGGTCTGATGACACGTCTGATACTCTGGCTGCCCTTATTTGAGACGTCAAGAGGATAAAAGTGTGTTAGTCGTTCATTATTAGGAAAAATGGATTAAATGTCCCTAAAACTTAGTTCGATAAATGTGTTTCGATTTTTTTTTTTTAATTTTTCTTAAAGTTTCATTTATTTATTTATTTTTTGGAAGAAAGGGATTGGTACAATCATCTTGATTTATAGCAGGTCTTACTCAATATAAATTCTTCTGAATTTAATTAATTTCTCTTTGAATTTTTCTTCCTGATTTTTACTAATGTTTTTTCCTGAATTAAAATTGCGCACATAGGAGATAAATCAGTAAAGAAGCTTTGAGCCCTTAAATGGTTTGTTTTTCTTTAAAAATTTTCTGATCGTAATTTGGATTTATTTATCATTATTTATGTATGCTTTGGCTTAATTTTTAACATTAAGATACTTGGGATTTTTTTGTTTTAACAAAATTTCAAAAGTACTGACGATTTCTAAACATAAAAACAGAAAAGCCGAGTGTCACATCTATTATTTTGAGTAATTTCAAGTAATGATTTTTTGCATTTTGAGTGACATGAAGATCAGTGGTGAAGGTAGTTGAAGGGTCAAAAAATACAAGGATCTTTTCTGAGTGTATATGTATAAACAGAGAAGGACATAGAAAGCAAAGAAAAGTATCTATAGAAAAAAATATAGGAGCTCGAAAAAGGTCCATTAATGGAGTCCACTTCTATCTGATGTTTTGGCTGTCATTTGGGATTCCAAGTGAATGAAAGTCTGTTAGTGTTTCATTATTAGGAAAAATTGATTGAATGTCCCTAGAACTGCTGTGTTTTGGAAATTTTTAATTACATCATATGTTTTTTTTTTTTTTTGAGGAAAGGGATTGCTCCAAAAATCCAAATTTACCCAAAAATACCCTTATTAGTCAACAAATACAGCACTTTCTAGTCATTTTCGTTCTGTTAATGTGAAAAAAGAAGTTTTTTCTTTCGAATTGAGCTAAGAAAATATGTTTTAAAACCTTACTTCTTTTTAAAAACAAATTGCGAGCTGTTCATTCATTGGGGTCGGGGAGGGAGAGAGGGGGGTCATTCACTCGCCGGTCACCCTATTCACCCAGAAGATGAAGTTAAAATTTCATTCTTTAAATAGTTGAAAAGTTTTCAAAATTATATTTAAACTTTTTTTTGTCGCGTCTTGTATTTGAGCGGCAAGTCTCTCCTTTGTATGCTTTGTTTCTCAGCTGAATAGTAGCTCTATTTTGTTTCAGTTTTGTTTTTCAGTTAAGTAGAGAATCTAGTTTCTACGAGTCATAACAGACGGGAACTAATTTTTAACACAATTCCAAGTGCATAAAAAATAAAAGAAATAATAATAATAATAAAAAAAAAACCTAAAAAAAAAAAAAAATGCAATGCTGCTAATTTTAATAGAATCAAAAACTCAAAATATTTTTTTTCTATTTATGCAATTATTATTACATTTATGAGAAAATTTATAAATATTTCTGCATCATTCCCTCGTGCAAAAAGAAAACATACCTATTATTTTCAGATTCTTTCTTCGTTCTCAAATACCACACAAGAATCTCATCCAACGAATAAATTAGATGGTCCTGGGTTTTATGACGTCGTTACTTTTTGGCAATATTTCTTTTATTCTTAAGCTTACACCACGGAGCAAAGTTATGACTGCTTTCCTCATCTGTACCCTGGCGATAATTCCTAGAATATGTCGCCAAATGAATCCTAGCATTAAGTAAAAGACCGTAATAAAAATCACCTAAAGTGCCTTTTATTTGTAATTACCAACGAATACTTTGGGGCTGATGGCAATATTTGTCACATTTAATGAAAATATTTTGTATAGCTATCTTCATATACACAAGAAGAAAAGAGCTACGGCTCTTTTTAATCTTCTATGGAAAACGTATTGAAATATGAAACATTTTTTTTTTTAAATTCAACTAGAGTAGAGTCGTATTAATCAGGGTTAATAGGGGTCGTCAAAATTAAAGAAAGTAGGGGACTGTGGGACATACTGAAATAGTTAAAATTACTTACAAAAATGAGCAAATTGAAAATTGGTTCTGAAAGTTATTGTACATAAAAAAGGAATAATGTATTTTGTAATACAGCTATCATTGAAACATTATTTTTTATTTTTGGTCAGTGATTTAGCACCTTCAAAAATATAAATAAATAAATAAATAAAAAGGGAAAATTGACCCCTCCGGAAATAATGGGGTAAAGTGAAAAATACAATATTAAAAAAATAAAAAAACACATTCTGTTTGATGATAAAAATATTTTTCATGAAATGAAAGCATAAATAAACGAATAATTAAATAAATGAAGAATAAAGGAAATAATTACTATATGGGAACAAATAAATGTATAAAATAGAGATTGAATAATAAAATAAGTGAATAAATAAATAAATAAGTAAACGATGAAGGGTAAAAAATGAAAATGAATTAATATATGGAGAAATACTTATGTGATTGATTCAATAAATGAAAATAAGAGTTAACGAAATGAACTATTTTCCTTTGCCCCATCCACTTCGCTAGACATGCATTTGACAAGTCGAACTAAAAATTTAAACTCAAAACATGCCTAATATGAACTAAATAAGTATTGAACTAGACATTTGTAGACCTGAGTTAATCACCATGGCACATTTTACCACAGTGATTGGTTTTTCACCTATTTAGGCTTATTATTAGGCATATTATTTCAACCTGTTTACGATCTCGCAACTTCAAAAAAGCAGTTTTTCTTACTGATTTCAAAGGATAAAATTTATCCGTGACTCCCCCCAATACCCGGAGATCACTTTCTACTTTTGTCTTTCTACACTTCGTTAATAATCATTGCTACATTATTTTTTTGTAAAAGAAGAGAAAAAAGAATTTTTAATGCTGAAAATGAAAAAAAAAAAAAAAAAGCTTCAGCTGAGTTTTGAAATAAATGAATTTTTACAAATACATTCAAGAAATAAAGAAATAAAATATATGAACGGAGTTAAAAACTGATTTTTTTTCCCACTGTTGGAGGTTTTCGGTTATTTTTTAAAATACTAAATGTGGGTTTAAAATGTTCGTTAAGCCATAACATTATCTTAAATGCATATTACTTCAACCTGTTCACAATGCCAAAGCTGTTTTTGACTCTGGTTTCAATGGACAAAATTTATCTGTGACTCCCCTAATGCCCGGAGTTCACTTCCTACTTTTGTACCTTTACACTTTGTTTATAATCACTGAGACATAAATTTTTTTATAAAAGAAGAGAAAATAGAATTTTTAATGCTAAAAACGAAAAAAAAGGTGCTAAAAAAATCACGAAAAAGCCTTCACTACTAAAAAAGCCTTTGTGCTGCAGCTGTGCTCAAAGCACGAAATTGCTTGCTGAAACGTTTCATGAATGACAAAAGGGAGGGGAAAGCTGTTAAGATTATCTTTAAGCAACGCGAATGATAAGTCGGATATTTTCTCATTTTAAAATTAATGCATATGCATAACGGTTTTACGCATCGTCTGATACAGGACAGGGGAGTTATTTTTTATCATTTTTCCACACACTGATGGATATTCATGTAGATAACGTTCCATTTTCTTTCCAAATTGCATTTTCTTCGCATTTCCATTACGCATTAGCGCCTAACATTGTTTCGATTTTTCCGAAAGCTGCGGATAAAACTGTAGATTTCGTTTTTGCCCAAAAATGGATAAATGTTATATATTTTTTTAAAACATATTTGGGATGTAGTATGTATGCTTACAAAAAGTTTTTTAGGACGAATAATGTGCGTGCAGTTTACTGCCTTTCACTCATTAAATTACTTTTTGGTCATTATGTTTCTGATTAAAAAATCGCCAGCATAAAATCTACTTTTTATTCCAATTGGAAACTATTTAAAATTTCTAGGTATGTTTATATATGTATAAATTTGTTTTTAAGAGAAGTAGATAATGAAAGATGTAGACTGGCATATGTATTAGACGTGCTGAAAATTAATTTTCAACACGTCTAAAATTGTTAGGAGGCTCTAATAAGTTTTGAAAACTCAAACCATGGTAATTAAATGAGGGGTTAAGATCAAATTTCAAAGGTTAAGTCTAAAAACTTCAGATTTCCGTCATAAACGAGCTGGAAGAAATGAGGAAGGGCTTTAAATGTTCAAAAATTATCGTTTGATTAGAAAATGAATAAATTAATTGATATAAGGGCGATTCTCTGTAAACTCGTCATTTTTCACACGAAATCTGTCCGGGCACGGTTTTTTGAAATGTTCGTATAATTATAATACTATTGCTCAGAAAATGAATCTATTACTTTGGTTTGAAAGAGGGCCAATTGAAGTTTGTGTTTTTCTGATAAATCATGATAGGGGGTAAGTCCCCCGCCTAGTATAACTAGGCAGGGGACTGTGCCAGGTGACTGTGTTTTTGCTCTTTGTTGCGTAATATCTGCAAAACTATTGGAACATAATTAGTTACGAGACTACCTATAAATTTAGGCACAAATCGTGGACATAATAACTAATATGTTTTACAATTAAATTAATTGACATTAATAAAATCACTTCCCAGAGGACTGTTTTCGCAACGACCCTGATGCATACTTTCATCACAAATGTGGCTCTCAAACTAAGCAAAGTAGCGTTTCAACACCGTTCTCGGCGATTTCGGCAAATTCACACTGATTACTTTAAACTTCATGCCAAAAAGAATTTGCAAAAGTTATAGATTTTTCGTATTACAGCTTTGAATTTGTTGCAGGGGACTGTTTGAAAAAACTCCGGACAGAATTTACATGACAATTTTAAGTTTTAGAAATACGTAATTATACCTTATTTCATAAGAAAAATATAGCTTCATTATTCTATTTTTAGATATTAATTGCCAAATTTATGTAGTGTTAATAGGTTTTTTGAAATACTATCTTTAACAGTTAGACTATGGGATTGGGACAGCCAGGGGACTGTGTTTTTGGCGCTTAGATAATTTATAGGAAAAAAAATTAAATTGTTATCACTCCAAATACAATTGGGCCACAAAGTATTAAAGCTTTACTTGTATTAAGAGCGATAATTACTTTACTACACTTTATTATTTTTAAAATACTCAGTCCGGACAGCCAATTACCAGTTTAAAGAGAATCGCCCATAAATAATTTGAGCTTTGCTGCCGGTGTCATGGAGCGAAACCCTCTGCAAAAGAGTGAAACTTCAAGTGTTCAAAAATTTTGGTTTGATTTTAAAGTAAATGAATGAATTTCTATGAATTATTTGAGATGCGTTGCTAGTGCCATGGACCTAAAATTTGGAACTATAATTTGATTAGAAAATAAATAAATGAATTATAAGGAGTCATTTAAGTTGTGCTATTGTAGCAATAGTACAAGCAACCGTGGAAAACTGTTTAAAATACATTTGAGAGCAGGATATGAATTTACATGCAATAATGCGCTAGTTTTAAATAGATATATTTTATCTCCTACTATAGTATAGCATGGTTGCAAACAAAAATAAATGAAAAATGACTTTTAATATGTATAAAATGAGAGTGATATCAAAAGACATTTTTTTTTCAGCTAAGAAATTTAAGTGAAAGAACTATATATAAAAAAAAAAGATATCATGACTCATATGAATGTTGGTCCATTTTACAGGAGATGTACTGCACCGTTCATTTTAACGAGTCGGTCTTTTAGATCCATTCGTTCATAAACGACTCATCTATATGTTTAACAAACGAAAAGTTTCACAATAATAATATTCATTACTCTAAGTACTACGATTCTACAATAACTTTCTAGACTCATTTCAATAGAAGCAAGTTTCTCTAAACTACAACATTAGGAACAAATGCGAACTAAAAGTTTTTTTTTTAACCCATTCTCAAAGCAGTAGAAAGATAACTAACAAATGGGAAAGTTACGTTTTAAAGTAATTCAGCGTTACACTATTCAAAGACAACTTCAAAACTGGAAAGTTTCTTTTTCCACCCGCGGCGTTTCACTTTGTTTGCCTCTTCGCTTCTGCCTCCAGGATGTTTGGATTGGTGTGTTATGTTATCTCGCTTTACCTCTTGTATCTTTTCGGAGTTACTCTATTTTCCAAAAAGAGAAAAAAAGATTTCCTGGCTCTCTTCTTTCTGTTTTCCCATTTCGTGACTTTGAAAGTGTGAAATAAATGCATAGAAAAACATATAAATACTGTACATGGAAAATCTGTTTCGTTTTGTTTTTGTCGGAGGAAACTTAAATGGATTTGCTTTTGAAATTTTATTTTTTTGTCAGTTCTTAAAGATAAAACAATTAGTAGTTTTCTAGCTGTGTTACATTGTCACAAAACATTATGGTGCAGGTGAATTACACAATGTTATGACCAAGAAGAAAAAGTTTTTGTACAAAAAGTTTCTAAGCTTCAAAATAAATTATGTTTTTTTTTTTTTTAAATAAAATTTGGCGTTATGTTTTTTGAGATGGTGTTAAACACTGAAGTCAAAATTCATCACAGTGCATATATTACATTCCTGTAATATATCACAACATAAGCAAAAGCTGAAAATTTATGAATAGAATCGTATATGAAACATTCTATTCCTTGAAGTTTCTGTATTTCGCTGGTGGGTGCATCAAAAATAATCAAAATGATATACTCTATATTGTTAATATAACAGTTAACATGATAAAATATAAAATAAATGGGGAGGGAACTACAGGGGTAAGAGTCAGCCAAATAGGTCTGTAGCAGTTTTGTAATAGAAAAAAAATGCAGCAAAACGTTTGTGTTATGATAGTTTTTTTTTAATTGCAAATTTTTTTATTCGAAATAGCTGCTCGACAGAAAATTTCAAATTAACATTACTTTGTTTCTTTATTTTTTATTCATCGGTATTAGTTTAAAATTTACGAACGCAAAAAATTAAAACGACGCCAGCAAAATCAAGTCCTAGGGCCCAGGGAAAAATACAAGTAAAAAAATTGAAATTAATAGCAAAATATATTCATTAATATGTAAGTGAATAAATTTCATAGCAGACAAAACACATTAAGTGTTAAAGAAGCAGTGCAATCGGATATCAAAATGTATAAAAAGTTGTGTCTAGCATTTAAAAGTTTAATAACTATTATGCGTATTTAATATATATATATATATATATATATATATATATATATATATATATATATATATATATATATATATATATATATATATATATATAATATAGATATATATATATATATATATATATATATATATATATATATATATATATATTGTTTTATTTAAAAATATATTGAAATATATTTAAAAGAGGAAGACAATTATGCCAGAATAATAAGCAAACTTAGAAATGTAGAAAACAGTGGACGAATTACTTGCGTTTTGCGTTTTCTGGTTTAAGCATTTCCCATTTCAAATAAAAAGCTTCCGTCAAAAATAAAGCTTCCTTGAAAGTAAATTAGTGTAGTATTATAGGATTATAGTTTTCAAGCAGCAGAGTTTCGTGGAAGTATTTTCTCGCACAACTCCGCAAGCAGAGTACTTCTCTTTGAAATTCTGATAAAAATAAGTAATATTCCACAATAATAACATTTCCTGAAATAAATATACTTGGAAATTCATTTTAAGTATAGTTTCTTCGCAATGTTTTGGCATTTGTGAGTGCCTGTGATGGTTGAAACTATGTTTCCACGTATATTTTGAGAAAAACATAGATTTTCGTTCTGCCATGAGACTATTACAGAAACATTTTTGTTTCAAGACATTAAATATGCTTAATGAAATTTATAATATTGTTTTTTTTTCGATTAGGGAAAATTATATAGGATTTACTTTTTTCTTTGCAACTTCAGTTATAAAGCCTTTTATTGCAAAAGCTACATTTTTTTACATTTCAGGAAAATGTTCTCCTTAAAACGTTTCCTAACACTCATCAAATTTAATGCAATAAACATTCTCACAATTTGAAAGCACAGTAGTGAATTATAACGATCTACTTTATATTTAAGTAATGCTTTATTATCATAGTGAGACTACATTGAAATTTTTTCAAATTCATTATATTTTATGTTTGTATGTTTCAAAGTCGGTTGGTTGGTTGCATTGGGTTTATTGGTACAAGACCCTTAATAGACTATACTGCGCCAAAGGAAAATATTGTAAAAATACTGAAAGGCTGCCAAAACTAAAATTACTTAACTTGCAACGGACACAAAACTTCAAAAATTTTCAAACTATTTTTGAAAGGGACACCCACAAACAATGAGACAAAATGACACACAAGCAATTACGAAGACAAAAACACTAAATCAGAAATATAAAGGCAATCCCTTCAAGAAAGTGGAAGAAATTAGAATGGAGTGCGTCCCCTAGCCACTGGATAAAAACGTTTAAAAATGAAAACGAGCTTAGTTTAAATTTAGACAGTGGCACAAATAAACTCTATCTGGTTAACGTTGCATAAACCATGAAGCGAACCAGCATACTGGAGTTGGTTTTTGGCAAAGAAGATATTTATGAGGGAATCGGGTATGAGCGATGCGAAGACGGACTATTATGACTTGTTCCCTTTTCTTCATCATTAAAGATTTAAAACATTTTGTCAGTGGCTTGGGGTGCAATTTATTACATGTTTCTTCATCCGATTCAGTCAGTCAATAGTTGTTAAGGCCGTCTGTAATGCAATTTTTGATGCATTCAGATGGTGCAAGACAGAATTTCGAAACAGTTTTGAACACTCTTTTTAACGAAACATACTCGGAAAGCATTTCATTACACTTTTTTTTAATAACGCAGCACATTCGGAACACGTTATAGCAGACATTCAGGCTACTGTAATACTTTTCCTGAGTCAAAGTATTCCAAACACCTCCCAATTTATAAGTGGAATTTGCAGTGACTTCGTCAAACTATTGGACTTGGAAAAAAAATGATTCGGGGGTCTCCATAATTAGCGTCTTTTCTCATGGTGATTGAGTAGTATTAGAAGACACTTGATGGAAATTATTGATTTTATGTATGTCCATCTTCAAAATAAAATAGTTGTTGATTTCGGGTGTAGTCAAACTAAAAACAAGTTGGCATTAAAAGTAAACGATAGTTAAACTTGTGTTTCTAAGGGTAAGCTATATTAAGCCCATTGATTTTATGCATGTCTAGGGGAAGACCGCCTATATTGGACCACTGCTTAAATTGGACCTCGGGCTTAAAATCTAGTACAGAGATCTATGCTACATTTTAACGGTAGAAATATAAAGTTTTAGGAATAAAATCATTGTGTATGAAGTTTCACCAGTCTTCGAACTGCGTAGCCTGATTTACGGCATGATTTATGTTGAAAACGTGTAAAATCTTATTTTGCAGACTTGTACCTAGTAAGATACAACTAAAACTTGTAAGCTGAGGTCAACTGCTGCTATAGCATGATTATCTGTGTTTAATAAGGATTACATCTATGTATTTACATCTGCGATTGTGATAATTTTTGACACAGAAATAAGCTGAAGAATAAAAAATGGCATGTTTTCCTTTATTGGACCGAAAAAATTTTCCTATATTGGACCGGTGGTCCAATTTAAGAATATGATTTTACACAAGTCTTTTTATTAATCGTAACGTAAAATAATTAATTCGTCTTATTTAATAGTGTAGTTAGAATTATTTTAAGCATACTTTAACACCTATTCACGATATTCATTTAAACTTTTTTTTATCAAGCAGAAGCTACAACTTCTAAAAATGTATGTTCTTTTCCCTCTTCATCCATTAAGCTGCAGTTTCAGGTTGTTAAACATATTAACTTAAATAAAACCTATGCTGGTTTACAGAGAGAAAAATATGAAATTCTCGATATTTTCGATAAGACTTTTAAAAGAAACAATTTATATGCTACTAAAATGTTCAATGTAGATGAAGCAGGTCTTTTCACTGTTCAAAAGCCCAAAGTATATT
>JAXGGA010013414.1:0-35307 GCA_038373865.1 Uloborus plumipes | reverse complement strand
TCGATTTTAGTTTATTTTGGGGGCCATGTGCAACTATGGCATCGCCTTCAAAAAAAATAGCGTCACATTGTTCCCATGGCCAGATTAGGGGACCCCAGATGTTCTTTAATTGAATGCAGATAAAGATTCAGCCAAAACTGGACTGTAAATAAGAGAGAGAGTCGAAAGTTCGGAAAAACTTGGATCGGACAGAAGTTCGAAGCAAGGCCCCTTCTTTTTTTTTTAAATTTTTGATGAGAAAAAATAGTGTTTTCATGTATGATTCGTTTTTCTTTGTAAAATTTTGACTCGGAAAAAAGTTCGAATGGAGAAAACTTCGGGGCAAAGTGGAGATGCGAGGCCCCGGGAGGCGCGAGGCCCTGGGCGGTCGCCCGATTTGCCCACCCCTTGCTACGCCTCTGACGACTCGTACACTTGACATGGAATGACCCATAAGCTTTATCACTAATACATGGTTTTCTGCTATGCTGAAATTGTTACCCTTGAGGTTACCTTTGAGGTTCTGAAGTGGAAAATAAAGATTAATTTCATATTTGATTTTCAAAAGAAAACTTCAAACTCCATGAACTTTTGTTATTATCCGAAAATATATATATTCGTATAGTAGTCGACCTTTATGTGGTTTTAATACCAGAAGAACAACACCTCCATTTCTCAAAGGAAATGGCTTTGAATAGACTAGACACTCAGTGGTATCGTCATCAGCTGACAGCCAGACAATGGACTTGTGCTCAAACTTCAAAAAAATCTGAAAATAAAGATGATGAGTAAGAACCATCTTTTTATCAATATTATGAGTGCAATTTGCAAAGTAAAACTCAACATAGTTGACTATTACTGAAACTTTGAATAGTGACTGAATTTTCCAGCAAAGACATAAAAACTGTATTTGATCTGAGTTTAGTTTAAAAAAAATAGCGAATTAATTATTAATATGTTACCATTCAAATTTCAACTTATTAATTATGACAAGATTGACTGTGTTAACATTTCTAAGAAGCACTAACTAAAGGCAAATTAAAAATTAAAATTCAAGTTTTTCGAAGTGAACTTATTTTAAAGAAGTCTAGAAATTTTCGTTAGGGATGAATGTTTGTCTAGGAATGAACAAAAATGCGAACTGCACTAAAAAACTAACCCTTTGAATGATGAGAAATGCCGGTAAGAGATATCTAACAAGATTAAGTAAAATGTTATTAACATTGATTTCTTATACTACTTTTCCAAAACTAAAACTTGATGTTCAGCAACAAAAATAATAAGTAAAAGGGAGAGGGGAAATCTGTTCATTCTCCTGAAAATTTATACCCATACTGTCTACAGCGAATCACTAATGGGTGCGAGCTGCATAACTGATGAAAAATTTACCAATGGGGCAATCCACATCAAATCAATCAAAAAAATAATAAATTTGTGACCTTGACACCTCCAATTTTTTAATTTGGCGTGAGGGACACGTATGACTATATAAATAATCCTGCCAATTTTTAGATTTTTAATTTTAAAAAATGTGCAAAATACAGGGCTGTAAAAAAAAGCAAAAAGTGCAAAAAAAGGAAAAGTGGCGACAACATGCAAAAGACTGTAACTTCACTTCTAGTTATAGTAAGATAAAAGTTCAAAAACCATAGAAAAAGCTAAAGAATAGAGCTTTCTACTAATATGCAACATGGCTTTCTTGCTGCAGGTTTGAGTTTCAAGGTCATTGATCGTAACTTTTGACCTTGAATATCTCAAAACACGCCCCCTTAGAATTTCTTTAAGTTATATATTTTGTTGCCCTAATACTAATCTTCACCCACGCCAAAACTTAGGCTGGCACCGCAATGGCAAGGTACTCAAAAAAAAAAAAAAAAAAAAATCAGGAATGTTTACATGTTTTACGTTATGGAGTTCCATATGTCAGGTCAATCACCTTCTTGACCTGATCATTTCCGATTTTAATGAAATTTGATGTGAGGCACACATACGACAATATAAGTAATCCTGCAAATTTGTAGGTTTTTATTTAAAAATTGTACGAATACGACAGGGTTGTAAAAAATTGCATGTGGCCACTTTTCGTTTTTTTTCGCACTTTTTGCTGTTTTTTACAACCCTGTATTTCGTACAATTTTTAAAATAAAAAATTAAAAATTGGCAGGATTACTTATCTCGTCGTATGTGTCCCTCCCACCAAATTTTGTTAAAATCAGAAATGGTGAGGTCAAGCAAGCGCGGATACAGAGAGGGAGTTATGGCCACGAGGAGAATTTCCTTAAGCGGCCAAATATGGCATAAAACTGCATTTTTGTGGTCTAATTCTGACAAAAATGTAAAATAACCAAAAGGAAAAGTTGCTATTTTCCATCAAGTATTTTTCTCATAAAAAAAGTAATAATAATTAATAATAATAACAGTAAAGCACAATTTCTTGAAAATTACTTCAGGAAAATCTTCCCTCGTTTTGAAACCCACCTTCTTTTTTGACTCGATGTTTATGCACCCCCACTGATTTTCAAAACCCAGCGCCACTGGTGAGAACAGTAGAAATATGAACTAACCAGAGGCTTCGAATTTGTTATATGATTAAAAGTCAGTGTGGGTTTAAGCACTTTAATTTCCTTTTTTCTTCTTGACCAATTGTAAATTAGCTGCTTATTCAAATTTAAACTATCCGTAAATGGAAGAAGGAAAACAAAAAATCATGAAATGTCCAGAATAATTAAATATCTTGTATGCCTTATTGTTTGAATATGATAGGGTGTATTCATTTATTGTAAATAGAACAAGCTTGAATATTTATTATGCCGTACATACATTTAGATAATTTCCGAGAAAGCGAGTGTATAATAATGCACTGCATGAGACAACTTAAAATCTTAGAATTATTAATCATACTAAAGATCTCAAATTTGGCTTAAAAAGTAATAACTTGTAAATTTTCAAGCATTCAGTTGCCGATTTTGCATCTAATAGGGACGAATGAACTTGTTTTGGATGGCAATAAAATTTGATTAATAATGCTTTATGGCCTATACATTCAAGGAAGGAGCCGTCATAAGAACTGTTTTGGCATGACCGAATGCACGGGCTCGTCAGTTTCAGTTCACTTCAGTTCCACGACACTAGCAATAGGGAAGTTTCGATTCTTTAATCTTGTTTTAAAATGACAGAACAACTTTCCTAAACGCCATCAGTGAAAAAAAATTGCGATATAAGCAGTTTTTTTTTTATAAATAATTCTTAAAGTTCAAGCGGCGGTGACATCATATGGCTGAGGGTTTGTTTTGTTCCACTTTTCTTCCGCAAGCTGCCAATGGAGCAAGAAGTTCTGCATTGGTCGGAGCGGAAACAGATTTTATCGCTCTTTCGCAACGCTATTCCTCCGGGCTGCCGTAACAAGCAAAAGTCGCCGCGTAATGCCTTTTTAAAAATTTAAATTTAGTTTTTGCCGCAAAACTCTTAAAACAATAATCACTGATGACAGGTTGCTGGAAAACCCTTTGGCGAATCCAATCTTCATTGCGAATTAATAGACTTAAACTAAATGATGATAACGGAATAAAAGAAAAGGAAAAAAAAAAAATCCGCGATGGAAAGATCGTCTCGCCGCAATACAAATTTTGTGTGTGAAAGGCTGAAATGACAGCCATCAGACGTCACTGGTTTTGTTTTGCCAGGCGCGAGTTTCTGTGCGGTTTTTTAAAAATTCGGCGAAGGTGAAATTTTGTGTTTTGTAAGTCTCTTAACAATATCTAGTAGTCTAAGTAGGAATATTTAATAGGTTGAAACTTCCCTATTTGTTTAGAAACCCCTCCCGCAAAGAGCGTTGGAGCACTCCCTCAAATGCTAAAAAGTACCTGGTACTCCCCGTTAGAGTTTCATGTTAAATTTCTCTTAATTGTTCAAGAATGAACGAAAAATTTTTCAAAGAAAAAATGAAGAACATGGTAATGAGGTCTCATGGCCAAAATCTTTCCCAAAAAGTGGCCCTTGAATTGGAATTTTAAAAACTCGGTAGGGGAAAGACTTACAATGTCTCCCAGGTTTCATGAGGCTCCTTTCAATTTCTTTGTTATTAAACATTTATTGAAGAAATTTATTTTATTTCCGTACTTATTTTACTTTTACTGGACTAACTTTCTTTTATGTTCTTATTGCCAAAAAAACCTTTTGAGAGAAAGGTGGCAGCTGCAATTGTGTCTTTGATTGATGTGAGGGTATGGTTGGAATTTTCCTAAACCCTTTCTGTTCTTGCAAAAAAAAGGGGGGGGGGGTCCATAGAGAGCACTGGGGTCGTTTTCAACCTCGCGCTAGCGCTCGCGTGACAAATAACGGCACGAGTTCTCGCGAGTTAAAAAATTCTGAAAAAGTACCTCCTGAATCAAATATACATGGAAGCGCAAAACTTTAAACCGCAATATGGAAGTTTGAGATCGTCCGCAGATACCACTTTTGCTCTTTGCACGGCACACACACACACAGAATAAAGAACAGATCCGAAACTAGAAAAGAGACCGAATTTCCTTTTAGTGCACCGGATTGGTGCGCATTACGTATTCAAGAGAATAAATATTGTCCCCGAAAGAGAGAGAGAGCGAGAGCCGACATTAAAAGAGACCAGCAGATGGCGCTGTGCATCTCGGCTGTTCTCAAGGCGACAATGATGTGGAAAAGAACCGTAAACGGTGAGCAATATGTCGGAGTGAGTGCGAACGCGGCAGTTCTGGTTTCCTTCCCTTTCCTACGTTCGCTGAGATCTGATTTATTCACTTTCGGCCAAAACCAGTTGGTTGAAATCGCAGTCATCTAAGTTTTCCGAATTTTTCTCACCATCTCCAATTCAGAAAATGTCTACAGACGAGAAATACGGAAGCGGTAAGTGAGATTGTTTTGGTATCGTTCGTCTGCACACCTGTGAGATGCCATATGTTGCGTTAGAGTCAACAGTTGTCGTTCTTTTTTTTCTTCTTCGCTGTACGCGAGAGTGGATTGTATAGCCACTATTTCGTGAAAGATAGTTATTATTGATTCAAATCGGGACTTTCTTGTTAAGCAGCTCGGTGTTTCTCCGTGGAAAACATTGTTTTGAAGTGAGGTTACATGATAATAAATTCAACTCGTTATTTTATCATCCGAGATGGATTTAATTTTCGTTGGAACAATTTCCAGCCATAGAAAAATTCTCCGTAATTTCTATCAACGGATTAGTTTTTTCTGATGAAATATGTTTTCTTGGTCTGAGTTTGAACACACGCCAAGAAAAATAGTTTAGTCTTTATGTTCTATAAAATGTTGAACTGTTTTAAATTATTTCTCCCGGGTAATTAATTAGTGATACATATTTCAACAGTTTCAAATTAACGATTTAAATATAAAACGAACCATGGTGTGCGCAGTTTACTAAGGCTCTTCCTTTTTCAAATGTTAGAGACAACTGATGTATAGACTATTCATATTTAAGCAGTGTACATTTTATGCCTTTAAAAAATCTTTTTCAGTTTGTGGTGTCGATTATATTGTATATTAACTGATTAGGGAACCATTCGAAATGACACCGTAAAAAAATTTCATTTTTATTCGAAAAATAATGTGAGTATGAAGTGGTTGTAATTACATGTGACCCATAGCACGGCCGGATTTAGGTCCATGCCATGCATATTCCGTTCCCCTTTCCTTTTAAAAAAACGGGCAAACTTCCCTTCATTTCAAGGTTAATTTTAAAGATACTTAGGTAAATAATTTATGTTAATTCCAAGAAAAAAAATAATAAAAAAATTGCATAGGTTAGATATCGTAAAAATATATAAAATAAAAGTAAATAAATATTAAAGGGCGCAAAAAAAAAAAAAAAAAGTGTTTCGTGCAATGGCGTATTCAAGAGAACGCCAAAGGGGCACGGAGAGGCAGTACCAAAAATAAGTTTAAAACCGCTCTTGGGGAATAAAGATTTTAATATACTCACTTCCAAAAGTTAAACATGGAAAGAAAAATGTTAATTTCCGGAACCCGACCTGAGCCGGCTACATAAAAGCTCCAAAAAAGCCCTGTGTTTCAAACTTTTATTTGAAGAGTGATTGAAAAAATGGGCCCTCCATGGAGAGTACACCCACATTTTTTGAAGGATACCTTTTTGACAGATCATGATCTTCGGAAATTTTGTAAAATTACGTTTAAAAATAAATGTTATCTCACTTTTCTCACATCGGGCCCCCTTTTCGCCGGTCGCACGCGTAAGTGAGCACGCGTAAGTTGTACTCTTGAGCATCCTCCATGTAGGGGCCATTGGACCCCTTAAATTCTTTGACTATCCTTTAAACATGTAGTTCTGCCACTCATGAAGAAGTTACTATGTGCTGCAGAGTTAGAGTAAGCAATGGATTTACCCAGGGGCGGTCCTAGCAGTTTTGCCGCCCTGGACAAAAATGCAAAATGTCACCCTCTCCACGATTAAAGTTTAAAAAGAAATAAATGGCTTGTAAATACAACCCAATAAATAGATGTTGGGAATTCAGAAACAGCGTGACAAAATAAAATCCTATATTCAGAGTCTGCCTTAGACGGAACGTCGCCCAAAGTCATTTTAGCTATATAGGGCCAATTTTATAGTCCTGAAAACGTTACTACAGGCATAATAGGACAGTTTTGTCATCTATGTGCCTTTTTCTCATACAGAATCTCATTTTTTCTTAATCTCGATTTTTCACCTCATGCTATCTTTCTTCTTCTTTTTCTTTTCGTTTTTATTAATCTTGAAAGGGGATCGGTAATAGGATCAGGAGAATGATGCAGTGACTATTTTTAATAGAGTATAGAATATTCGCAATCTTAATGGGTTCGGAGGTTCCTCCCCCGGGAAAATTTTCGAAAAATAGATATAAAATTCTGCATTTTGAGGTCTTATAAGGGATAATTAAGATTACAAAAATAATAGGAGAAACATGGGCACATAATATCTTTTAAAAGTTATACTTTATTTTACAAATTAAAACCAATCAAAATAAAAATTGCTTGTACTTGTGGTTTTATAAATCGGTGACATTATAATCGGCTAGGAAAAAGAGTTTGGAAGGAAGGCTTTCGGTATAAAGTTAGTGTTTGATCGTATCTCCAATCCACCAACTAACACAAAGAATTAAATGCAAAATGATCAATAGAAAATAGTGCATAAAATATTTTAAAAATAGTGTGAAGATTTAGAGAACTGGAGAATAACATCCCGGCCAACAATTAATGCTCCATATACTTAATAAGAAATAAAATTGCAGAAAGTTTGAAGAAGCTCCAAAGACTTATTTAATTGTTTTCAAGAACTCTTGAACAATTATATTTAAGGCATTTTATTAGCACTCTCCAGTTGCAAATTGCTTAGTTTTAACACTAACTGTACTAACTTTTGCACTAACTTTTTAAGAAACGTCCATTTTAAGTTAAGAAATAGATATTCCTAAAGATTTCTCACAACAACTTTATTTTTCAATCACAAGAGTGCAAATTGAAGATTAGAGGTAGTCTAGTATTTTTTTCTCGTGCTAAACATATTAACAGAATGCAGAATAGATAAAAGTAAGAAATAACAAAGAACTTGCAAAATACTAAATGTGAGATTAAATAAATAGCCAGAAATTAAACATGTGAATCACAAAACCTTATCTCAAGCAATATGCTACAGAAATGTGAGAATCAGGAGTTTTACATTTTTGATGCAGGAAGCATTAAGGAGCTGAATTTGGTACTTTTATTGAACTATCAAGGATTTCACGCATTTGGAAATGAATTTGTTTAGCTTGTGGGTAAATACAGCCCTACTTATATTTATTAAAGCTATAAATTTGAAAAAATAAAAGAGAGTAAAAAACAAATGCCACAATATTTTTGGCAGTGACCTCAAAAAAAGAAAGAAGGAAAGAAAGTGAGGACGAGCTTTACATAATTTCTACACATTGAGTGTGTTACACGTTACACACACTTAGAGTGTATGTAACTATTAAAAATATGTATAGTGTACTAATTTTTTTAATTTATACAATTGTTTAAAGTTTGCAAAATAATCATTTTAAAAAATGCATTTAAACTACACTTGTATCTGATGCACCCTTTTACGACAACTTGATGAGAGATTAAGTTGCTATATCAGAAATACCAGGTAATGCATTGTTGTAAATGTACTGTTATGCAATGGTAAATGTATTGTAAGAGTACTGAGGAAAAACTAAAGGTTTTTTTTAATTATTTTTGATTTTTAATCCTGCAAACTTTTTGAGTCAATTTTTAAATCAATGTGTTAAGCTAATTCATGACTTGGCTGTGATGGTTTTTCATTGGAAAGTACTTTTCACTTCTGGAATAGTTGCTTAAATTAGCAACCTAATGTCAGCATCAGCATCTAATCTGCTTCTGAATTTTGCTTTTGTCGCAGTACAGGAAGTGAAAGATGTTTCGCTCACTTAGTTTGAAACAAATAACGATGTTTCACAGTCCTTTTGGAAATTTCGGGTCCAAATCTTTAAGATTTAGTCTAAAAATGCATAATATCAATTTGAATAATTTTTTTGATCAAGAGTTTGGAAGTGTCAGTGATGAAAAGTAGTTTTGATCCAAGATTCTGTTACATTTTGAGTAAGAAAATATTTAAGAAATGGTCTGGAAGTATTAAAAAATGTTTGATCTTTATAAAAAATTGAAATTTTATTAAAAGTTTCGCGCTATGATTCAGCAAATAGTGATTACTAGCTGAGCTACTTTTACAAAACTTGTTCTTTTTCGGCCAATTTTCAGTAATTCTGAAAATTTGGAGACAGTGAGACAGTTTTGCAATATTATTATCATGCATTATTATTATATTTTTAACTATGCCTTATGTCTCTTCTCATTAGATGTAAGTATCTATGCATTTTATTAATTTATCTTTTTTTTTTCATTCGGTAAACTCGGCGTTTTATTTGGTGAATTGAGATTTTTTCCCTTACCAAAAAACTAGGTTCGGGAAGCCGTCTTCTATCAACAGTTTCAAAACCCTGACATGCTTTAAAAAGTTATCTACTTTTTGCTCTTGGGTGTAATGGGCACCTCTGCTAAAAGTAAAATTTTGAACCTTCAGTTTCAAAAAATAGAGCTTAAAATTGCATTCTTCAAGCTTCAATGCCGCAAAATTTCGGGCACAGCGCCCGAATCCTACCTCTTCTCTTGACGGTACTAAATATAATCTAAATAAAAATGATTTTAAAGCATTAATTTCGAAACATTTCGGGAGAGAGTCCTTGCTAACGTTACTACCAAAGATGGTCTAAAGTAAAGATGACTTAAGGTTTTAATTTCGAAAATTTTCGGAGGGAGATCCCTAACCACTTTTTGTCTCTTAACGTCTCCAAAGAGAACGCGAAATCGCGCATCTATATATCGAAAATCTTTCATTTGAGGGTCTTTGAACTTTTACTTCCCAAAGATAACTTAAATGAAACTTCAGTTCAAAAAAAAAAAAAAAAAACCTCATCTTCTTTTCTTTTACTCTATCATGAAGAAATATATCCTGAGTTGTGCTTCAGTGTCAAAATATTTCAGGAGAGATGCTCCGAATACTCTAATATTAACACTCCGAATACTCTAATATTAAAACTCTAATATTACTTAAATCTGAGGCTACAATGAATACTCACCTCTTGTACTCCTTCTCACTTTTATACGGCTGGGTTTGCTTTTGGGTACAAATTTTCTCAAAGCGTGGCGTCAATGAAAATATATCGCTATTTTTAGTGTGGGCGGTCAAAATTGCTTTTCATACCGATAAAGATAATTTTGGTAACTGAAACGTGCCTCCTTTTTCAGAAAAAAAGAAGCCTCAATATTAGGGATGCACCGATTAATCGGCATTACCGATTAATCTGCCATAATCGGCCACTTTGCCGATTAGTAATGTTCGGCAAAATTGGGCCGATTAATCGGCTGAAAAATATATTTTTTAAATATTATTCTTTAAAGTGTACCTTCACTAAGAAACTATGTGCTTGATTTTATTGACAGTAATAATAATCCTCATAGTTGATATTAAGCTTTTAATAAATTT
Source organism: Uloborus plumipes (assembly GCA_038373865.1). NCBI lineage: Eukaryota > Metazoa > Arthropoda > Arachnida > Araneae > Uloboridae > Uloborus > Uloborus plumipes. The sequence continues at coordinate 25,262 of JAXGGA010013414.1, read as the reverse complement.
ATTCTCCTGCTTTGAATTAAATACACACATAAATAATGTTGCAACATTTTTCATGTGCGATAGTTCTCTCCTTAGTACTGTGTTAGACAACCTCTAATTTTCAAAGAATAAAGGTCTTGAATTAAATTGCTACTGATAGTTAAAATTGAAAATTAAAAGTACTCCTAAATTGTGGAGTGCTCACCACAGACCCTCCCCTCCTTTTTTTAATTTTTATGTCCAATTAATATAATTAACAATGTATTAATGTAACATTATTGACAGTAATATGTAAATCGGTTCTAAGAAATATAATAAAATACTGAAATTATTTCGTGAAAATTAGGAAAATGGAAAAAAAATCTTCTCATAAATAAATTACTTACTATTTCTAAACTCGGAATTGTATAAGAGATAAAAAACAGTGATTGTGAAATCGTTGTATTAAAAACAATCATTCTTACCATTAATCTGCTCAGCCGATTAATCGGTAATCGGCCAATTTGCTTATCGGTGCATCCATAACTCCCTATTAAAAAGCACTATCCAGACTGGGGAACCACTTTCTAATGTTGTTTTTCTTGCATTGATACTGTGCTTGCAGACAAGCATGTTTTACAGAATTTTGTGGAAGGAGAATTATAATACAAAGGGGGGAGGGGGGGTCCTGAGGCGATGAAACTGGTCGTCAAGTCATTCAGACCAAAGAAGCAATTTCAGTTTCAAAAGATAGTCCAAGAATTGAGCTGAGCGCTCGTAATGGCGAAAACTTGGACGACGCCTTTGCATCCGTAGTCATAGCATGATAATACTGTATGATTTAGCACAGCGGTCGGCAGCCAAAATTGATTGTAGATCTACTTTCCAAGTTCAATGTAAATCAAGATCGACTAAGAGGGGGGGGGGAGGTGCATAATATACTATAGATTTAAGCGGGTTAGTTGCATACACGGTTAAATTAAGATTATGCTGACTTCAAATTGTCGGTTAACTCATGTCGAAAAGGCGAAATTTTTGGCGAATTTTTATTAATTAGACGATTTAATTTGCTAAAATAATATAATTTTAACCCATGTCAGAATAAGTTCAGACTCAAGCGTATAGCTTGTTTTAAAATTGATGAAATAGTAACAATGAAAAGTTTCAAATAATTTTTGCTTTCGTCGTTGGTTACATTTAATTTTGTTTTCGAAATCAATGTTTATTAATTCTACTCTGACAGAAAACGAGGTTTTAAATGTTGCCATGATCGACGTAGAATGGCTCAAGATCGAGCGTTCGATCGCGATCGACGGATTACCTATAGCTTATTTAGCCGGTCCGTCGAATACCGGTGCTATTTTAACTCTTTAACTGCCGCTGGCGTATATATATGCCCGGCTCTACCGATGCGTTCCCTGCCGCTGGCGTATATATACGCCTGTTGGAAGTATGATCCCCTGCATTGCGCTTCTATAGAGAAAACTGCTCAAACAGCCTTGGAAGACTATAAAATGACCTTGACAATAACTGAAACCGATTTTCATATTTCAGAGAAGAGGGGTAGGGTATTGGTAAAGCGTAAGTTTCAGATATGGTGAGTCGTTCAGTTTCATGTAGCTGTGGTTTTTGCTTCTGTTTCGGTTTGACTAGGTTGTGCTTTTTTTTTATTCTTTTTGTTTATTGTGTGAAATAGAAAGATCTTTTTATGAAAATGTCTGACAGTGATGAAAGTGATTTTGATGACTATTTTCCGTCATCTTTAGGATCAAAAAAGTCGAAATATGATAATACGTTAAATGAAGAGGATTCTGATTGCGACTATTCTCTGAAAGACGCCCGACATTGGATACGACGGGGTATGAAAAATTTGCAAACGCATCGAGAAAATGTATTGTTTGCTCAAAAGCAAAAGTTCTTCGTAAAACCCGCTATTAATGCAATGAATGTGATGTTGGTTTATGTGTTCAACATTGTTTTAGGAAATTTTACACAGCAGATAAGTTCTAACAGTATAATGAAACAGTTCTAACATTTGTTTCATTACACTGTTATTCTAAACATTCAATTTTCAATTTTGGTTCTTTTTTTTTTTTTTTTTTCATTTTCTTTTTTTCTGTGAAAGTAAAAAGGTTTTTGTCGCAAAATGCACTTCTTTTTTTTCCTCCAATACACCGCATAACTACGCGCGCCTGTCTGAAAAACGGTGGCACTGGGGAGCGCATTTTGTCAGTTTTCCTCGGCAGGTAAGGGGTTAACACTTTCATAAAACCGGTATTTGCTAGAACCGCTATATAGACGGTATATATAGCGACTTTAGTATTTGCTAAGGTAAACTTATTGCACTCACTAGTTCTGGCAGTGGAGATGAGATCTATAGAGATTTAGCGTTTGGAGTGCGCGATTTTAGTGATGAATAACTTGCGTTTAAGCCACGCCTCTAAGTACTAAATGCCTACTGCTTTCTGGTGTTTAGCACAGAGCAAAATATCTCCCTTGGTTCTCAACGTACTGCCATCTATCGGAGTTCTTCGAGACAAGAGAAATTAGCGATTGGTTGATTTCTAAATTTAAATTTAAAAATTAGCCAATCAAAAAATGTAACTCAAATTTATCACCTTAACAACGGCATCATCGGATTGCCACAAGGTGGCGCTCAAAGTGGAACCAAAGTCTCCCGTAGAGAAGCAAATGTAGTAGGCGTAGTTTAGTATTTGGAGGCTTTGGTTTAAGTGAGACGATTTGCAACTGCCAGTGACAGTACGCTCAGTGTGTGTGGTGTTATTATTAGTACTGGAGCAATACTACACTTTTGAGTAAATTTCTTGGAAAGATTGGTTTAATTTGCTATTGTAAGTAGTTTTACGTGTTGCTGTAAACCGTGTCGTAGTACTAAATTTTTTTCTTGCAGGAGCGCAGGAATGGGTGGGGGGGGGGGAGTAAATTAAGGCGTCGCACCGATCTCTGTTATCATACTTTGTTCAACATTTTTTTTTTTTTTGAGAGGGAAGGGGTGGGGTTTTAGAAATAAGACTGAATCATACAGATCATAGTTGTGTAAAATTGTTACACATTTACAATCCTCTTTACTTTGATATATTAAAAATAATATGTGTCATTTCTTGGTTACGTTAAGCAACATTGCAATTTAGAAAAAAAAAGATCAAATGAAAGCAAATTAGCAGATAACTTAAGGTGACACCCTTTCTTTTGAATATTTTGACTTACGTATTTTGAGACAAGTTTGAAAATTGTGTTTATTAACATTGCTTCGAAGCAACAATATTGCGAGAGAAGAGACTTAATATTTTCAAAATACAATAAATTATGCTTGACACTCAAAACAAACTTTATCAAAATACAATTTGTTGAATTTATCTAATGGTGCATTATCATTGGATTCAGTACAGTAATAAAAGTCAAACGACAATAGAAGCTTTTTCTAAATTGACTTTTCAAACGTTTAAATCTTCATTCTTCTAGCCAGCGTATTTATAATTAGTGGTACAACTTGAAATTTATCTGGGGGAGGGGAGGGGGTAGATTCAAAATAATTTTTGTTTCCTCTTCTTTATGAAGAACAAAATGTTTATCTTTAATTTTCTCAAAATTTAAAAAAAATAATAAATCAAGTGAAAAATGCAGTAATATGCATTTATTTAAAAATTAGCCGTATTCATAAATGCATTAATATACACTAACGTCCAAAGCAGCAAAAATATGCAATTACATAAGCATATATACACTCTCATACAATCCGGTATTTAATAATAAATATTTGGAGATGAAAACACTACAAGTGAAGTGGTTGTAAGATAAGTTGTAGTTACAATGATTCATCTTGAATATTTGTTCGAGATTTGAATTCGATTCTTTTACGCAACTAAAAAAATCTCCTGCACATAGTTAGGGTTTTAAATGGAGGAATAAGAAGCTGTTCATACATCACTTCCACTAACGGACTACCAGCTTCCCTGCATTCACATTAGAGTAAATATTTGTGCATAATATCTGCATTGTGTGTATTCACGTGGAATATTTTGTCTGTACCTTGGAGAAGATGAAGTTTGGAATTTCCAGATCTATTTTTACGATAAATTAGTTGTTTTGGTGTAATTAGAGAGGAAAATAGTAAAACGTTAGGTAACTAACAGAGGCCTCTTTTTTTCTCGTCGTGACTTTTTTGAAAAAAAATTCTTTTTGATTATTTTATTGTTTTAGCTGCTAAAATCGTTTTATCACGCTTATTTTGCATTAAATACTTATAAGTTGATAAGTAAGGAATATATATTAGCTTTCATAGCACAAAACGTAGCAAGCTTTCATTGATAACTTATTTTTAATGGCAAGGCTGAACCTACAAATATGGAAAAAACTTGAATATAATCAACCATCTAACTTTTAAAAAAATGATATTATGCTACTCGTAACCCGAACGAACCATTCTCACTCGGTAGTGGCAATTCAAAAATCCGTTTTTTTCTTGAAAAACAGTCAATGTGAGTGAATTCATGCATAATAGAGAGTAGGAACTCTGTATAAATACCTCATCAAAACTCCGCTCCTAGGTGCCTGAAGAAGAAGAATTACTTATTTGCTTTTAGCCAATGGTGGGGAAAAAATCTTCACAAAGATACTCTGCTTTTAAATTTTTTGAAGTATTATGAAAGCACCCACACACAAATGGGGAAAAAAGCTAAAGAAATACTATTTATGATACTGCGAGTTACCATGTTAAAATATTTTCTTTTATGATCTTAATGCAAGTACACAAATATGGTTCAGAGTTGTGCAATGCGTTTAGATTATACAGGGTGAGTTCGATCGAATCTGCAATACGAAAAGGGGTGATAGAAGAGCCCAAGTGGAGTATAGAACCACCCATTAGCGGTGTCAATTCGTAACCGTAACCGAGTTATGGTATATTTAAGGAAAATTCGCAAAAAAACAAAATACTGAGAAAAAGACCAATTTCTGAAGTTCCCGTTGGGTCTACGCACAAAATAAGCACATATTTAGAAAGAGCAGAAAAAATCCTTTAAAATGACATCTTTTTCATCAAGATAGTCGCACTTTATAGCGAGTTACAAGCTTTCAAACACTGGAAACACTCAAAAATGAAATTTCATCAAACTTTTCAGTCAAAAATTTCAGAAACAACCGTATGAGCTACAACCGGTCAAATGCACCAAAAACTTTCCCATTTTACTAGCTTTCAGATGATACAACAGAAAATCATATTGGGCTTCAAGTTCAGCAGATATTCTGGCTTTTGTTTGAAACAGTATGAAAATCGTCCTTTGTCAGAATATGGAAACCAGCAAAGAGTCAGACTTTTATGTTCTAAATTTTCTATTTCATGTAAGTGTACTGGTTTATTTATTCAAGAAAAGGAAAATTTTATAACTAAATATTAAATTGTAACACTTTATTAAATTAATAATCACAAGAGAAGATAACAACACGTAGAAACAAAGGCAGCATTACTTTAACGCGCTTTTGACAAAAAAAAAAATTCAAAATTAAATGAGTTACACTAACATCTATGAGTACATTTACATGTAAGCAATCCTCAAAATTTCCCAGAGCTACTGGAATTATCATCCCCCACACCGGATAGATGCCCTTGGCCTTTTAAGAGCGAGAACTACCGTCGCTCTCTATGAAATTTCATTTCATAGAGTCCATTCATCCTGTCATTTGGGTCCTATTCCTTGGCCACCTAGATCACCAGACCTGACGCCAGTGAACTTCTTTGTTTGGAGATTCTTGAAACAAGCAGTTTACTGCTCAGATGCAACCAGTTTGCAGGACTTGCGCATTTGGCTTGATGGAGCAGTAGCAAAAGTGAGAAATGAAATTTCATTGAGAGCGACGGTAGTTTTTGCTCTTAAAAGGCCAAGGGCATCTATCCGGTGTGGGGGATGATAATTTCAGTAGCTCTGGGAAATGTTGAGGATTGTTTACATGTAAATGTACTCATAGATGTTAGTGTAACTCATTTAATTTTGAATTTTTCTTTGTGAAAAGCGCGTTAAAGTAATGCTTCCTTTGTTTCTACGTGTTGTTATCTTCTGTTGTGATTATTAACTTAATAAAGTGTTACAATTTAATATTTAGTTATAAAATTTTCCTTTTCTTGAATAAATAAACCAGTACACTTACATGAAATAGAAAATTTAGAACATAAAAGTCTGACTCTTTGCTGGTTTCCATATTCTGACAAAGGACGATTTTCATACTGTTTCAAACAAAAGCCAGAATATCTGCTGAACTTGAAGCCCAATATGATTTTCTGTTGTATCATCTGAAAGCTAGTGAAATGGGAAAGTTTTTGGTGCATTTGACCGGTTGTAGCTCATACGGTTGTTTCTGAAATTTTTGACTGAAAAGTTTGATGAAATTTCATTTTTGAGTGTTTCCAGTGTTTGAAAGCTTGTAACTCGCTATAAAGTGCGACTATCTTGATGAAAAAGATGTCATTTTAAAGGATTTTTTCTGCTCTTTCGAAATATGTGCTTATTTTGTGCGTAGACCCAACAGGAACTTCAGAAATTGGTCTTTTTCTCAGAATTTTGGTTTTTTGCGAATTTTCCTTAAATATACCATAACTCGGTTACGGTTACGAATTGACACCGCTAATGGGTGGTTCTATACTCCACTTGGGCTCTTCTATCACCCATTTCGTATTGCAGATTCGATCGAACTCACCCTGTATATTTATGGAAATTTCGATCAGAATTCACCTGGGGGGGGGGGGGTAGTCATTTCATACCTACATTTTCTGGCCTGTGGGAAGATTGATCCATTGTCCTTTATACTATTAACGAACGCTCTTACTAACTGAGTAAATGAGCCTCGAACTCGGGATGCCATACATTAAAGCAATGCACTATAAAGCAACAAAACAAATTGGAAATCGAAGCATCTTTTTTGTTAAACTATTGTAAAAAAGTTCTATTGTAATTTAAATTCTTCCAAAAAATTTTGTTGAACAAGCTCCAAAATGTTTGCGATGTCTTACAAAATGTATTTAAAAGCAGAAATGTGAACTTTCAAGTAATGTTTTGGGTCCCTGAAAATTCTGAGGGGAAGTTCAAGCTTTCCGAACTTTTTGAATAGTTAGGCGCTGGCCAGGTTAGGGTTTGTCTGAACTATAGTGTCCCGTGCATCACGAAAAGTGACTGGAAAATTGTTTTCATCTTTCTTTCTGAAACTGTTCTAAATAATTTTCTGGGAAGATGCGGTTGCAATTATTTTTTTTCTATGAAACTGCCTGAAAAATGTACAAACATACCTTCTGCTGAATTTTGCCAACGGAACGATGTCTTTAATTGCAAAAGCCGTTCATTTTGAATCGCTCACAAAACGCAATTCAAAAATCCGGCCCGCGCGCGAAAACTTCTTAATTAAATCCTTCGGCGAGAGAAGAAAGAGCTCCGCTCGGCCGGATTATACATCTGATTAATTCATCTGTCAGCAAAAGTTCCCGAAAATTATGAGTAGAAGATTATTCGGCTTTTCATGGAACGTGTTCATTAAATAGTTTGCACAGCGTCAGATTCATTCGTTCGGCGTTTAATGAACGCGACGGGGGAAATATTTATTAAACATCATTTAGTGTTCTTTATTGCAAAGAGCGCCGTTTCGCTAAATGACTATCTTACGGGATTTATGAACTTTTATGACAGCAAGCCGGAGATTCATTAAAGCCCTGTCATGTATCAAATAATCTCCGTTTGGAGGTAACCCAAGCGATGACTGCTCGACTAAGCTCTGATTGGTTGAATTAATATGCGGACTAAAATTACAAAATGAGTTGCACTTAGAATAGGTAGCTTGATTTCAGAAATGAGTAGGGGAAAGTGGCAAAGTAAAATAGAGGGGCTAAGTGAAATGGTAAAATATTTTCACAGTTTGCAGTTCCGACTCTGTTTAGCAGTATTTTAACTAATTTCCTAGACATACAGTTGATTCCTGTCAGAAAACAAGTAGCTCAAAGATCAACGATAAAAATTATACAAGTTTTTCAAAATTTGATACCTTATGGTTTTTCAAAAGTATTTCTTGCTATTATGAAATGGTAAAATTTTTATAATTATCATTTTAACTATTAATATTGAGATCTACTGATGTCCATTGCAGTTATTATTTAGTTTATACTAGGCTTTTTTTTTTTTTTAAATGTTTAATATAATTTGTCAAGTGCACGCGGGGCAAAGTGAAATGATCATTTTGTTTGCTTGTATTCATTTACTAAATCACGTACGTATTTCTTCAGTTATTAATTTACTCCACATTCTTTTACTCATTGATTCACTTATTCATTCATTCATTTTGTTATTTATTCCCTATTTTATTCACTCATTTCTTCTTCTCATATAATTATTAAATCATTTATTTGTTTATTTATTTATTCGTTTATTTTTTCATTAATAATTAATTTTTTCATTTATTTATGCATTCAGTTGATGAAAATTACTGTAACTCATCAAATAGAAAATCTTTCTTTACAAAAATATTGTATTTTTCACTTTGCCCCGTGGTTTTTTCAGTTGAAAAATATCCACCTTTTTTTAAAGGCGCAAAATAACTGCCAAAAATGACATATAAAATTTCAACGATAGTTGTATCACAAAATACATTATTCCTTCTTTAGGTACACTTATTCTCAGAACGAATTTCCAATTGGTTCATTTTGAAACAGGCATGTTATCTTAACTATTTCCTTTTGTCCCACATTCCCCTACTTGTCCATTTTTGTAACGAACAATGATAGACTTCGTTTATTTTTCATTATTATTTCTTCGATTAAGGTTAGGGTTCATGTCGGTTGACAAAGAATACAAACTGAAGTTAATGAGGGTCAGTTGAGGTAAAAAGTAAAAGAGTTTCAACGTTTGAAAGTTTTGTACCTCAGAACTAGACTAACATAAGTCCATTTTCATAATTCTTCAGGAGAGAGCGAAAACGATTAAACTGCTTTAGCCCTGGCTTAAGGAAGGTAAGTTAATGCTTTAATATTCTTGATGTGTAGAAATTTTACACACTTTTACAAAAGGCCGCTTAAAATTACCCTTTGCAGTTTTTAAAGTTACTCTTGCAGAGCCATCTTTTTTTGAATGGATAGCATTAATTCTACCTAAAGGCCAAGTATAGAAGGAGGTTCATTACCTTCTCTTCTATAATGCTTAGTTGTGAAATAAGATTCAACAGGAAAAATCGAAAATATGTTGTCATCAGAAGAGCCTGACTGTGCACTAAAAACAATTTCAAGAATAGTATCGATTTGTAAACAAACTTTTAAAGATATTAATATGACTAGATTGTTTTTCATTTTTCAAAAATATTTTTTTCTTCTGAAAGAAGAATAGTCGAAACATGGGGCGATGTATTTTTTTTTTTTTTTTCAAATTTTGACTCATTTTTTTCTTAAAAAATATAATCTTAGAAGACGCTCATTCGCTGTGTCATTTTCGCTGCTGACGTCACAAGTGAACGAGTTGGTCTTAACAAGGCCACTATATACACGAGCCGGCGTTTTGGATCGGCTTTTTAATTGTTGCACAGCTAGGGTTAACAGAGATTCAAAATAGCTTATGGGTCATTTTCATCATATGCTTACATTTCAGAATTTTTAAGTAATTTTTTTAACTTGCTAGTTTCTTTCAAATTCACTAACAGATGTTTTGTCACATACTTTAGATATGTGAAAAAGTAATTGGTTGTATACTTTGATGCATCATTAAGTATTCAAATGTTGTTGTAAAACTTTAAGTTGCAATCAGATTGTCATCCGTTACCATACAAAATCAATATTAAATCTCACTTTTAAACTATATCATAGCACCTAGAACCAATTTCATTTGAAATTATTTGCGTCCCTGAAGCTTAAAACGATGTTTGTTTGTGATTATTAAAATATTGATCAAAAACTGTATGGTAACGGACTTGACATTTGGTAACGGATTTGACTAGTAACGGACTTGATATTTCAACCAAAATGTCAAATTATGGCTAAGTTGTCGAATTTAAAAATTGAACAACAATTTGCATTTTCTTAGAGTTGTATAATAAACAATATTTCGGGGTAAAAGTTGAGAAAAAGTAAAAATTAATACTAAAATCTTTGGTAACAGACTTGACAAAGAATAAAAATACGTACCTGGAAGAAAACTTGTGCGAAACGCCACAGCAAGACTTCTCGACTCAGGAAAACAAAATGGTACGAAATACACTTGCGGAAAAAAAAATCCCAACACCAAGAAAAAATTGCCGTAGAGTAATGAAATTTGGGTAATGCAATTGTCCAGTTAACATGTTTAATTGATTAAATGTACAAAATCACTGGCTAATTTAAGCTCAAGAAAATGCTGTGCAAATGTGAAATTATGTTAATTTAATAGAGGGTGTAACCTCCAGAATTTTGAAGGCAAGCCTGCAAGCGTGCATGCATTATGTCATACAGGTGCCGAATGTCACTTTGTGGTATGGAGATCCATGCTTGTTGTACTTGCTGTGTCAATACTAGGACCGTCATTGCTGACTGTGGATGATGCTCGAGGTGCCATCCCATGATATCCCATACGTTATCAATTGGAGACTGACCTGGTGATTTTGAACGTCATGGTAACATGTCAGCACTCTGTAGAGCACATTGCGTTACAGCAGCGATGTGAGGGCGAGCGTTATCCGGTTGGAAAACGCCCCCTTGAATGCTACTCATGAAGGGCTGTACTACTGGTTAAATTAACAGACTGACGACAAATTTTCAGTCAGTGAGTTTGGGATAACCACAAGAATGCCCCTGCTGTCGTAGGAAATTACTCCAGAGACCATAACTCCAGGTGTGAGTCTCGTGTGTCTAGGCCGTAGACCGCTTGGATGCAGACGGTCCCCTGGCCTCCTTCTGACCAATATACTGCCACCACTGGCACTAATTCAGAATCTGTTTTCATCAAAATTACAACAGATCTCCACTCCGATCTCCAGTGAGCTCTGTCGTGGCACCACTGCCGTTGGAAAAGGCAATGGTTTGCAGTCAATGGAATACCGGCTACAGGCTGCCTGGCTCGGAGCTGTCCTTGAAGTAAACAGTTTCTTACCGTTCCTTGGGTCATGACGGTACCAACTACAGCTCGAATGTCAGCCGCAGATGCAGTACGATGCATAGGCGTCACCGAGGTCTTATTATTGGGGGGGACGGACTTTGATCTCATTTTGGCTTCAAAAATTTCATCGTGTTGTACGAAAAAGATCTGTAATTTGGGTAGCCAGAGGAAAGGCGTCTATCCCCCCCCCCCCCAAGTGGAGAAACAAGCAAAAGCCGAACAAGATTTTCGACACATATTTCCATTTGTGTTAGTTCTTTTCTAATGTCTTCTAAGCATGTTATATTTTTGAATTTTGTTTTGAAAAGAAGAAGCTCTGTTTTCAACACCAATGCGTCAAGTTCTGGATACTCTTCGGCAAGATCGAAACTTTCCCCCTTCAACAGTAAATTTTCTAAATCGACTTGTTTTTGAACCCCTTTTTGATTTAGAATGCGATTTTGTAGCCCTGCAATTGTTACATCCAATAACTGGAAGCACTGTTTTCGATAATATTCTTCACAGGAAGAAAACTCGTGACTCCTTGCAGGGCCATCGTATCGTTTTGGAGGTCTTATCTTGCGAGGCAGTCTTTAGGAGCTCCAACATAAGTTTTTCAATTTTTTCTTCGCATTCGTTAACAAGAAATTATGTCAAGAACTAAACGAGCCTACTTTCCCGTACATCGACATCGGCATTCTCGCATCTGATCATTATTCTCTTGATTATCTGAGACTGAAAATTATGTCAAACATACCTTTTTAGCACTTAAAGCTGATTCCTAAAAGCAAAATATACCCCTCTCATAAGATGAAATAGACACGTAAAAAGTAAATAAACGAATAAAGTTTTGCCGTACCTTTTAAAGAATATAACTTTTACAGTTCTTCCGTAGAAAAAATCCTCAATCGTTTTCAAAAAAAAAAAAAAAAATAATAATAATAATAAATAAATAAATAAATAAAAGTACAAAGAGCATCAAAACACATTTTATCAAACAAAGAAAAAAGAAAGAAAAGAAAAACTCGTCCGTTAATAAAATGTCTCGAATTTCACTTTTAATCTGTTGCCTGTTGTTAAATATAAATAAAGAACAAAATGCCCTCCTGAATGAAAAATTTTTGTTACAAAAAAATCGTCTGCCAAAAAAAAAAGAAAAATAATAATGATAAATAAAATAAAACAAATGAATAAATAAACAAAAAATCGTCTGCGCAGTCAGTCATTTTTTTTCTGAGCCTGCATTTCCGCCATGTTTACGGAGTCGGAGTCCTCACAGAAGATTATTCAGAAAAGTACTTTACAAACATTATTTATCAAAACCATTTTCTTACAAAGTTAGTTTGAAGGAAATCCGACTTTAAGTTCAGGATCAACATTCAACTTAAATGTCCCGTAGGCGCTAATGTTAATTTTTTTTCTGAACGGCGCAATATTGAACGAAAAATTGTTCAAATCAAAAAGCGAAGTATGGGAATGAGCCTCTCTGAGATCTTTCAAACAAAAAAAAAGTTTATTCCATTCAGACGGTTCACTCAAAAGTTATTAGGTGGGGAAAGGTTGCTTGAACGGTTCAATGTTGAACGAAAAAATGTTCAAATTGAAAATTTAAATACGGCAATGAAGTATCCTTGCTGAGATCCTTGGAACAAAAAAAAAAGTTTATTTAAATCGGACTGTTCACTTAAAAGTTATTAGGGGTGACAGCTTGCTTGAGCGGTTAAATGTTGAACGAAAAACTGTTCAAATCGGAAATGTATATACGGGAATGAAGTATTCTTGATAAGATCCTTGGAACAAAAAAAAGTTTGTTCAAATCGGACTGTTCACTCAAAAGTTAGCATCACGGGACAGGTTGTTTGAACGATTCAAAGTTGAACCAAAAATTGTTCAAATCGAAACATCAAATATGGGAATGAGCTGTACTCGCCGAGATCTTTCCAACAAAAAAAAGTTTGTCAAAACCGGAATGTTCATTCAAAAGTTATTAGGGGGGACAGACAGACCGACAGACCGACCGACACACAAATTCCCCATCTCAATAACCTACTTTCAAATTTTTAATTTTTCGATATTCATTTTACCTTTTTATTTCCTTTTGGCTTTTATTCGGACTTGGCGATATTTTTTTCGGGCATGGCGATATTTTTTTAACTTGGCGATATTTTTTTGACTTGGCGATATTTTTTAGATGCAAAAAGCCACTTTTAATACTTTTTTCGTCTTTCTTTTATTTTTAACGGGAAAGTAGGCTAAAAATGGAAGAAAACTCCTCATCAGTTTGCAGGGCTGTGAGACCATTCACAACTATTTGGACTGATTGTACGAGTCCTGCAATTGAATTTTTCCTGCCTTGGAAAGATTTATTCAAAAGCTATAGATAATCAATGGCCTGTTTTCCCAAAACCAATCCAAGATAATTGGCTCCGTTTTCAAAAGCGGCCAACAGACTACTGGCACCTTCATAGCCGTCTGCGACCAACTGATTAAGAGTTTCCATAATTATGGGGTACTTATTAAATATTTCTTTTATCTGGTGAGCCCCGATAAATCCATCTTGTTGGACACAGAGGTCTAATTCTGCCCACGTTTCCAACTGGGCATTCAGCATTCTCTAGAAGGCCTTGAAATAAACTACAAATTTTTGTCCTATAGACAAAAATATTCCAAGTTGATTCGTAATTTCTAAGGCATTTTTGATTATCAAAGCAGAATTGCAACTTTCCTTCATAATTAAGTTCGAACAGTGTGCTCCACAATGAACAAATTCTGCCAGCGGCTGTTTTTCGAAAATAATAGATTGGGCACCTTTAATGGGCCCGCTCATGTTTCCCGCTCCATCGTGAGTTTGACCTCGCAAATTTTCTATTGGAAGTTGAAGCCTAAAAAGCGCGTCAGATATCAGCTCTGCTACAGCTTTTCCCGTAACCGATTTAGCTTCATAGAATCCGAGGAAACTTTCGTGTGGCTCCAAATCTTGGTCACACCACCTAACACAAATACTTTCTTGCTCGTGTCCAGAAATGTCTCTGGTACCGTCGCAAATTCCGGAAAAAATGAAAGGGGAAGTATCCTTTATATACGTTCAACAAGTTGTAGGGTTACTTCATGCCCAAAAAGCTCAATAATTTCGTTTTGGGACATCAGACAAGGGCCCGAGCAGAACACCAGGGTCGAGGGTCATCTGTATTTTGTTGATTACTATAGAAAGCAGCACAATGGAAGTCGGAAGAAGAGATACTTCACTTATTTGCTAATCACTGCTATTCCAGTCAGAAAAGGGAAAACAGCTTGAATGCTCGGTAACAATTTGTCCCAATACGAAAAGGAGCCGTTTTTTGCCAAAGGAAAGAGACTAGTAATAAAAGTGTCGTCTGTACAGCTTGTGGTATTCGTTGGGAACCCCGTTTTCTTCAAGTCTGACTGAGAGACATTGCGACCCCTCATTACCTGTCCGCGAATTAACTCTGCGATTACCTATCCATCTTTCTTCTTTTGACAGTCGACAGTCAACTGCGCTATCACGGTAAGAAAGAACGGCTATTGAAAGGACAGTTGGTAACAAAACGCTTTCTTGATATCTCCTCTTGTAATGAAAAATGGATCATTTCTAAGTAACTAAAAGCGACCATTTTAATAAAAGAAAGACGTTGTAGAAATATCTCAGAAAACCACTTAAACTTAAAAGTTTAAAAATTTAGAGTTCAGTAAAGATTCTAAAGTTTAGATTTCATAACTTTTTGCAAACATAGAAAAAAAGAATGAAATTTGCAATACAGTATGAAATAAAGGTTCGATTGATCATACAAATTTCAAACAGCTAAAATATTAATAAAAATTAAAAAAATAAAAAATATGTAAAAGTAGAGTTGGGAAGAAAATTTTTCAAGGGAGGGGATTTGCCCCAAAATTAAATGGCTACCTCTACTTTGTTCGGTTATTGTCTACATAAGAACCTTCTTTTTTCTGAAATCAATGTATCACTTGATTATTGATTTATTGTAACGTGTGTCCTCTTATTTCTGAATTTTTAAGTGAAACTTGTGAAAAAATATTAGGGAGATAGAAACCTCTTGCCGAGGGACGTGATCTTGGATCCTCACTTATCTAGCAGCAGATGGGAAGTGACATAAAATTAAATAGCTTACTTTATTTTATTCTTTAAAATGCCTTCATACGAAAAGCTTCCTTTTTTCAGAAATCAATGTATCAGTTGATTTTTGATTTATTGTAACACATGTCCTCTTATTCCTGAATTTTTTTAAAATTTTAAGTGAAACTTGTGAAAAAATATTGGGGGGGGGGGACTGTCCCCCTCTTTAAAATTATTGGGGGGGACACGTCCCCGAATCCCCATAGGCCGTGACGCTCGTGGTACGATGCGCCACAGCCGTACGCAAGATTCGGCGATCTTCCTTCTCAGTCGTGCCACGTGGCAGCTCGGAACTCGATCTTCTTGAGGTAGTACCATCCCTTGCCCATAGCTTCCAGTAATCATGCATGGTGAAAACATTCCCACCCAAGTCTTTCTGCAATATAGTGAAATGAAAATCCACCTTCTCGTATCCAATTTGTACGACCTCGTTTAAACTCGGTGAGCTGTTGATAATGGCTTCTTCGTCTTCTTAAAAGGTATTCCTGGCTAACATGAACGCAATTCGTCCAATTTCACGGGAAAATAGTACGAACGAGCTTCACAACACGCTTTTAAAACGAGCCTTATTTGCATGTTCTGAGTGACGCCAGCTGCGCCACACTTATGCGCGGAACACGAAATTTCAATCGATGTCATCTTTCAGTTGTATAAACACGCCTACCAAATTTCGTTTATCTAACACAAGTCTTTCTTGGTGTTGGGATTTTTTTTTCCGCCAGTGTAGTTACGTCACTAGTTTGTTACGTTAACTGAATACGTGTTACCATATTTTGACTGCAATAAATACCTTTTTTAGCTAAAATAATCTTTGGGTAACGGACTTGACAAGAACTGCCGGACAAAATATATTCATACATATCTTAATGAAAAAAAATACTATTATCAATATTCATTATGAATATCATATACCTATAGTCAATATATAAAAATAATTTGTTGTATATACTTTTTTATACAATTAAGTATATAAAAAAGTAGTTTAACTTGCAAAAATTGGAAATGGACAAGCTTTTAAAGACTTATATAAAAATATATAAATAAATTTCAATAATTTTTTGAGTGATAGATTTTTTTTTGGGGGGGGGGGTATTTCTTGCAGAAAATAATTGTTCGTATTGAATTTAAAATATAAATTGTGCTTCAAAATCGTCTTTTTAACCTCCGGACAGCAAATGTAAGCAAATTTTGAAAATAACCCTTATATGTTGGCCGGACTTTACACCAAAGTGTCTTCATTTATGAGTCATACGAGACCTCGATCTGTTTTAGAAATAGAACATTAAAAAAAATATGTAATTAAAAACAAACTGTTGGGAAAATGAAAGTATTTTCTGGCTTTTCCCATGTTCCATTACTAGGGTATATAGACCAGCGAATGAACACTTCCAGTGAATGAACACCTCGTAATTTTCTTTAAAAAGTAAGTTTTTAAACCATTTTTTTAGATGAATCAGCAGTAGGCACGACTTCTCTTTAGGCTTAAATGAAAGCTGATTAGATGTACTGTAATTAAATGTCTATCTTTTGTCTAGTAGAATACGGATCTATGTCGATATTTGGTTCAAAATATGATCGAAGCATATTCTTTTCATTTTTCACAAAAAATGACAAATTTTTGAAGTACGATATCCCCTAAACTATTCGTCGTACAGAACGTCACTTGAGCTTAAATTGTTGCAAATTTAGTGTTCTTCAAAATGGGTATGCACACGTGTCATAAAAAGTTGCAAAGTTAAGGAGTGGTAGGGCAAAATCTGAAAAATTTAGGATAAGACCACAGCCAACAAGAACCATCATATTAATAGCGAAAAAATGAGTGAAAATGACCTGTGAAGCCTATTTTTTATTTTTAAAATAACATTTTAATATACTGTTATCCTTTTAATAACATTCTATGCATTGTTTTATTCTCCACTACTCTCCTATACTTATTAGGAAACGATTTTGCTCATTTCTCAAAATTTTAAACATTTATTTTTCGCCATTGTAAATGAAATATTGAAACTACAGACTACTGTTTGGGCTTGAATGAAATCTGATTAAATGTACTGTAATAGCATGTCCATTTTTTGGTCTTGTAGAATAGGAATTTATGTCGATATTTGGTCCAAAATATGATTGAAGCATAATATTTTCACTTTTGGCAAAAAAACTCCATTTTTCGAAGTACGATATCTCCTATTGGTCCTACAGATCCTGAATTGAGCGTAAATTGTTGCAAATTTAGTGTTCTTTAAAATGTGCATTCACATGTGTAGTCAAAAGTTGCATAGTTTAGGAGTTATAAGGGAAAAACTGAAAAATGTCCAAAAAGTTTGCTGTTTTTCTCGAGTTTCGCAGCGAGCACAAGTTTTAGAAAGGTGCAAACTTAGATTTACACTACCATAAGGGACCCAAACAACATATTAAAAATTCAGAACTACATCGCGATTTGCGATTTTAATGTCTAATTTGACTGGACTATAAGTGTTCATACACTGGTCGGTATACCCTATTACATTTTATTTCTATTTCATTGCACGAAATAAGCTTAATATAAATATTCCAAAGTGTCAGAAACTATTCCGCGCTTCCGAGATATTCAGGAGCAAAACACCCCAGGCAAATGCAGAAAAAGTGGCATTTCGAACTCGTAATTCGGATCGTTTTCTGCTCACTGTTGCGTCATTTTCTGGAGAACTCCTTCCTCTGTCGCATTTCTCTGCACTGGCAAATGAAGCATAAGCAATCCCCGCCGCGAAATCTCATTTCGAACCTCGGCGGCCCCTGCCACAACAGCATTCGAAAGCGAGCAATTTTTCTTTCACTTCCCAGCGTTTCCAGGGTTACGGTTGAAGATTGCGGTCACATTTTTACAGCTCTCAATTTAATTAAGGCCCACACACAGCTGCGTTCCTCCATGGCGCGATGAAAGCGGCGATGTTCGTTATTTCGTTGCCACTCATAATGATTCCCGAACACAACTTGTTGGCTCTGACAGTCGGAGAATCAGCGGAATAACTTTGGTTGGATCTCCAGTATAGAAAAAGTTTTTTTTTTTTTGCACCCAAAATATCCGTTCATATCTCGAAAGTTCTTAGAACTTTTACAAAAACTGGAACTTTTTTCCTTTCTACCTTATTTTCCATATTTCACTGAAAGGGGAGAGTGGCTTACCTTCGAAAGCTTTTTTTTTTTTTTCTATTTTTTTATATTGATCAGATATTGCTAAAAT
The DNA here is from genome assembly GCA_038373865.1 of Uloborus plumipes. NCBI lineage: Eukaryota > Metazoa > Arthropoda > Arachnida > Araneae > Uloboridae > Uloborus > Uloborus plumipes. The sequence continues at coordinate 6,844 of JAXGGA010013414.1, read as the reverse complement.
TTTACTTGGTACTCTTTTAATTTTTGCCCACATTATTATACCCTGTATAACGAGAGCTGGCGTCTGAAAGAAATATTAATTTCCCACTCTCCGCACTTTCCCCCATATTGTTGTCTTAGTTATGAAGCTGTGGACTTGTTTCCCACTTAACTTTTGTAACAATGGTTAAATGCAAACGATTAAATTTGCTTTGTGGATAAACTATTATTCAATCAACGTTAATAAAATACTTTCTGGAGAATTTATACAACGTTTACTCATGATGGCAAGTCTTGCCAAAACAAACTGTTTATCACTAGATTTGTTAAAAAACGTTTAGAAATAACTGAGGTATGGGTCATTTTCAAAATTTGCTTACATTTGCTGTCCGGAGGTTAAAAAGACGATTTTGAAGCATGATTTATCTTTTAAATTCAATGCGAACAATAATTTTCTGTAAAAAATACCCCCAAAAAAATTCTATCACCCAAAAAGTTATTAAAATTTATTTATTTATTTTTATATAAGTCTTTAAAAATGAGAATCAAGGCAAAAACGCTTGTCCATTTCCCATTTTCACAAGTTCAACTGCTTATTTTAGATACTAAATTGTATAAAAAAGTATATACAACAAATTATTTTTATATATTGACTATTAGTGTATGATGTTCATAAGAAATATTGACAATAGTATTTTTTTTATTAAGAAATGTATGAATATATTTTGTCCGGCAGCTCTCGTCAAGTCCGTTACCCTGAGATTTTTTTAGCTAAAAAATATATTTATTGCTGTTAAAACATGGTAACACGTATTCAGTTAAGTTAACAAACTAGTAATGTAACTATTTCGTACCATTTAGTTTTCTTCAGTCGAGAAGTATTGCTGTGGCGTTTCACACAAAATTTCTTAAAGGTGTGTATTTTTATTTTTTGTCAAGTCCGTTACCAAAGAATTTAGTATTAATTTTGTTTTTTCTAAACTTTTTCCCATAAATATTGTTTATTATACAACTCTAAGAAAATGCATGTTGTTCAATTTTTAAGTTCGAAATCCTAGCCACAATTTGACATTTTTTGTTGAAATGTCAAGTCCGTTACTGGTCAAGTCCGTTACCATTAGTGATTGCAATACCGGGATACGCGTATATCAAGTACTGATATTCTGAGTTATTTTGCAATTTCGAAATGTCGATATTGGTAACGTAAAATACCGAAATTTTCATTATTAGCTGAGAATAATAAATAGTTTTTAATTAAAAGCGTTTTCAATGTAACGTAATAGATAAATACTGTAATTTAATTGTGCATTACTTCTTTGATGCGACATTACCGAAATCAATTTATTGATGTAAAAATTTGACTTCGAAATTACGAATTAATAGAATATTAATAAATAAAGGTAGCGAAAAAATTGAAAAATGATATTTTCATCATTAGACCGTGTGATGAATCGCATTTTCGTGCATTTATGTGCAACATTTTCACCTCCATTTTCCGCTTTTGTTAATAATATATTATACACTTGTTTATAATGTTAAAATAAATAACTTTCTTAATAGTGAAGTCATAGCTATGTGTGCTGCTTGCTTATGAAAAAATGCTTGAGGACTAAGTTTCAGATTTAGAGCAAATGTTTTATTTTATTCATATACTAGCTTTATACCCGGCGTTGCCCGGGTGCGTATTAATATAAAACTTTAGTTTCTCAAAAAATTCTAATAAAAATTTAACGCAAAACTTGTTCATAAACAACGTTCTTAGTTTCACCTTCAGGCGCAAGAATAAATAAATTTTTGGGTGAACCTACTCTCGAGCAGGCAACATAGAGCTGTCCGTGGGAGAAACAGGGAGACCTCAAATCCACTCCGGAGTACTTAATTGACTGTCCTTGTGACTTGTTGATCGTGATGGAAAACGCAAGCCTCACTGGAAACTGTAATCTCTTAAAGTTAAAAGGAAGATCCGTTGGGATTAGTGGTATTCGAGGGACAAAAACCGTTTCACCTTCTCCTTTTTCAGACGATACTCACGCTGACTCTCTGTCTCCGATAGTGTTGATGTAGTAGTTCTCTCTTTTTTTTCTTTTAGACGAAACTGACGCTGACTCACTGTCTCTGATAGTCTTGATGTAGTTAGTTCTCTCTTGTTGTTCTTTTAGATGAAACTGACGCTGACTCACTGTCTCCGATTGTCTTGATCTAGTTGCTCTATCTCTTAGATCTCTTAGACGATACTTAAGTTGCTCATTGCTTTCTGATGCTCTAGCCGTCATATCTCTAATGTGCACTGTCGCTAGTCTTCGATTTTTCTCCTCAGGACTCTCATTTTCACGTTTTTCAGACGTTTTTTTTTTGCCTCAGGATGAATTTATCCTATTGCTTTCCGTATCTTCGGAGGCATTTTTGCAGAGTGGTAGCTAAATATACTTACAATTCAAAAATTTATGTTTTTCTTATTCGTTGTTTCCGAGCTTCGTGGTAGAAAGGTTGATAAATCAGAAATAAATTACTTTCTCACTTTAAAGGTTTATCTCTATCAGTTGAAAAGGAAAAAAAAAGCAGTTTGATTGTTTTTGACTTATTTCATGCTAAAATGAAATAGGTGAGCCTTGAAATGAAAATTCATTGTTTTAATTTTAATCTTTGTTGGAAAATGCTAATATTTAAATACCATAAATTTTATCAATTTGTAACCTAAAGGCTCATGTCGATTAAAAAAATAGGCCTAGTAATAGGCTAGATTCCTATAAAAGGGTCATTTTTTGACAAAAAACTTGAATTTGAGTTTTTTAGATTTTTTAAAATTTCAAGACCCCGCCTATGAGAATTCTAGGGCATCAAAGAACCGCTGTGTCAAGTTTGATGAAAACCTGACGCAAACTGTGGATTTGTATAAAGAACAAGTATACACATGGGCGCCCATAAGGGGGGGCAAGGGTGGGCTCGAGCCCCCCCTTGGAAATTAGAACTTTTTTTGCTTTCAGTACTTTTTTAGGAAAACATTTTTTCTTCACTCATTAATGAATAAGTCATTAAAAATGCCAAATTTTAATAACTGTAATCAGCACTGAAATCGCTTTCAGAATTATAACATTGTGTCTCTTCCTACATTCTTACATGGAAAAACAAACGCAGATTCATGGGTCAACTGACGACACATTTGCACTCGAAATTCCCCCATGTCTGCGAACTAGTAATTAAGAAAAAGACTGGGCTGATCCGATAATGGTAAGACAATTCGACCTTTTCTAGAATTTGGAGAAAAGAAAACTTTTTTTTTCTGTCACATTACAAAATAGTTCAGGAGGGGGGGGGGGGGCACGGGCCCGGTCCTGTTCTAGAGTCTTTAAAAATCATTAAACACCTTTTTGAAACTCCTAAAAAAGTGCTTCAATTATATTTCTTATCAAAAAAATAAACAATGAATTAACCGAATGGCCAGAATATTATTCTCTCGTCAATCATTTTAAAAATCTTTATGCTATTTCTTTTAAAGGATTTTAGGTGTTTCATACTATTGGTCATTGTCTATTGAGTGCTGTTTCTGTCGGTGAGTTAGGAAACTGATTAAAAACAACTATGTAACTATACTGAAAATCGATGTAAGAAAGGGATTTTTGTTTATATTTTCTCCTCCCTCGCTCTTCCTCTCTGTCGATTAATGTTAATTGTTTGTTAAACTACAAAAAAAAAAAAAAAAAAAAAGATTGATCTTAGTTTGCAAAAGAATACAGAACATTTATAAATTTTTTGTTTGTCTATTTTTCCAACATATTTTTGATATCCCAATTGCCCCATACAAGGCCTCAAGGCAGAATTTTAAAAATCTTTTTCAAAAATGTCCAAGGGACACCGGACCGGCAAAAATTGCGAATATTCTACCCCATTTAAAAGAGTTCATTGCAACTCTCTTTTAATACCCCTACCCCAATAAAGGTCAGTCCAAACAATTAGTAACAAAAATATAAATTAAATAAAAAACACACACATTTTTTTCTGGATACGGCCTTGCGACGCACATAATGCATTATCTGTAAGCAGTCAAAATGTTTGGTAACCTCAACAACAATTAAGTCAGAGTAAATTACAAGACTTTATGTCTTAGCGAGTCTAGTACTTTCATATTCTTAGTAAATCAAGCAAAAACACACACACTTATCTGTGGCTTGGTTCGGGGCCGTGGTGGCCCGATCGGTAAGGCATCGGACTCGTGTCCGAAGGGACCCGGGTTCGATCCCAGCCGATCAAAGATCCACCGTCTTGATTAATGGTGACTGGGAGGCGTTAAAAATGTCGTGGTCACAAAGTCCTCCAAGTGAAACGATACCTCTGGGGGTGCTAGGGCCTATGGTTTGCTCGACCCTAGGTTCTGGTTCAAAATTAAGAACAGAGCGCTCTTCAGGGCCCTATCCCGGTTAAACCACTAAGCTGGTAGGTACGGGGGACCCTGGAGGGTGAAATGAAATGAAATGTGGCTTGGTTCTAAAAGGGCCAATGTCAATTTTTTCACATTCTGTGTTATTTACATCAAAAGTTTCCAATTTAGTAAAACTCTAATTCTACAAAGGCCAATGTCTAATATCAGACTAAAATTGGTTGTATTTCCATTATAATGTCAGCCAATGTCATAATATTTACATAAAATAGTAACAGGTTAAAAATTGCATATGATAAAATAATGTTTCTTTACACAAACAATAAATAAATACCAAAAAATAACAATGGGAATCTTAATGTAAGAAAGTTATACCATTCTAAAAAATCTCAAATATCTTTCATCGCCTTTTTCTCGAAACTAACATTTTTGACTTAGGCTTTTTTAGAACCAAGCCACAGATATATATTACTATCTTCTAACTAGGAATGTACCGATTAATCGGCAGTACCGATTAATCAGGGCCGTGGTGGCCCGATCGGTAAGGCATCGGACTCGTGTCCGGAGGGACCCGGGTTCGAAACCCAGCCGATCAAAGATCCACCGCATTGATTAATGGTGGCTGGGAGGCGTTAAAAATGTCGTGGTCACAAAGTCCTCCAAGTGAAACGATACCTCTGGGGGTGCTGGGCCCTAGGGTTTGCTCGACCCTAGGTTCTGGTTCAAAATTAAGAACAGAGCGCTCTTCAGGGCCCTATCCCGGTTAAACCACGAAGCTGTGGTAGGTACGGGGGACCCTGGAGAGTGTGAAGTGAAGTACCGATTAATCGGCAGACCGATTAACTTTGCCGAGTACTAATAATCGGTAAAATCAGACCGATTAATCGGCCAAAAATATTTTTAAAATTTTATTCTTAAAGTATACTTTCACAAAGAAACTACGATGAATAATTTTATTAACAGTAATAATAATACTCACCACTTGATATAAAGTTTTTAATAAATTAATTCTACTTTGAATAAATATACATAGACAATGTTGCAACATTTTTCATGTGGAGACAGTTTCCTCCTAGTACAGTGTTTTAGATAACCTCTAATTTTCACAAAGAATAAAAGTCTTGAATTAAATTGCTACAAATTATTAAAAAATTTAAATTAAAAGTACTCCTAAATTAGAGTACAAACTCCCTTCCGACTTTTCTGAATTTTTATGTCCAATTAACATAATTAACAACGCGTTAATGTAATGTTACACCTTTTCACGTTATTTCATGTTATTGTCAATACACCCTGTCTGTTAAGAATAACATGAAAATTGGTTCTATGAAATTTGATAAAGTGTTGAAATTATTTTGTGAAAATTGGAAAAATGGAAAAAAAATCTTCTCTTGGAAATAAATTACTTTCTACTTCTAAACTCGGAATTGAACAAGAGAGAAAAAACAGTGATGATAAAATTGGTAGTGTTAAAAACAATCCTCCTTATCATTAATCGGCTGAGCCGATTACTCGGCCGATTATCAACAACCGATTAATCGGTAATCGGCCAATTTGCTTATCGGTGCATCTCTACTTAAAACTAATTTATGAGGAAAATATCTGAGCCCCCCCTTAAAATTTCGCATATGGGCGCCCATGAGTATACATACACTCATTTTTATAGATATAGATTCCAAACATGATTTTTCTGTATCTTAATAGTTAAAAAGTATTATATTATAGCGAATGAATACATATGTATGCATGTGTATAAGTTTTAAATATCATTAAAATCATAGTAACAGACTTGACGTTTATTTATGGTTTAAGGTCAAACCCGTTACCATACAATTTTTTATCAATATTTTAATAACCACAAACATCGTTTTAAGCTTCAGGGATGCTAGTAATTTCAAATTAAATTGGTTCTAGGTGCTATAATATAGTTTAAAGGTGAGAATTCATATCGATTTTGTGTAGTAACGAACTTGACAATTTTCCTTGCAACTTAAAGTTTTACAACATCATTTGAATACTTAATTATGCATCAAAGTGCACAACCAATTACTTTTTAACACACCTAAAATGTGACTAGACATCTGTTTGTGTTTCTAAAAGAAAATAGCAAGTTAAAAAAAAAAAAAACTTAAAAATTCTGAAATGTAAGCATGTGGTGAAAATGACCCGTATAAATAAAAGCGTAAGCCAAATTCGATAAACATAAAAAAAATGAAATGCTTCAACAGCAGTACATAAAACTAGGTGACCCGTGCGGAATTCCGCAAAAAAAAAAAAAAAAAAACTCTAAACTTAAAATTTAATACGACAATTTTTATTGGCTTCATTTGCACAACATCGCCATCTTCTGCCGTCGTTCTGACAACTTTTCAAAGAGATCAAAGACACGTTCACTTTTACAACTACTGCAAAAGTGATACCCTATATTAAAATCAAATACCCAAGGCTACTACTAAACTAAATACTAACGTTATCGCAAAACTACCATAGT